>CAXKVI010000505.1:0-26516 GCA_964058755.1 Campiglossa producta | reverse complement strand
GGATTAATTTCGAGTAGTTTAAGAGTGTGGATGAGTAATTGTTGATATTCGATACTTCAAAGTAAATAGCTGCACAGGTTGTTTTCAACATAAAACACGTTAAACAACCAAGAAAGAACCTGTAAAATTAACATAAGATAACGAGACAGATGTTGTTTTAATAGGATAACATTTTAATTTAACAGAGTCATCTTATAACAAAACTAAGGGCCACTTGCATAAAAGCCGATAACGACTAATCGGAGTTTAATTGACGTATTTTATATGGTTAGCTGTCAAGTTAATCACCGATTAGTCGTTATCGGCTTTTATGCAAGTGGCCCTAAGTCATGCTTTTCTACATTATGTAGTTCCACGACTGTCTTGTTTCGAGACTGGTAGTGCAATGTTACTACAGGGTACGTGGAAATTTAAATGATACAAATGAATATAAAATTTATATACCTAAAAAAATATAAAGGACATTCAGAAACCTAAGGCTTTAGTCCATTTTTAGCCATTTATATATATACATACTGAAATAAGTATGTGAAATTTATATCGTCGATGCCTATGCAAAGCCACATATCTACCATATCCAAAAACCCCCAAATGACGAAGGTGGCAAATATGAGATTTTGTAATACGGCTGATACATTAGCGCAAATTCCGAATTAACTGCGCTTTTGGGAGTTAACTTGAGCATAATCTTCATTATAAACTCCAAAAATTAAGAAGATTTGAGCAGTTTTAAAAAATTTGCACTGGCAACACTCTGTACATAAATAGACAACAACAGCAAGAAACACTAGGAAATTAAGGATAGCTGACAGATAGCGCTGGTTTGTAAAATCCGACTTTCGACAGCTAGATGTCGCCGATGTAGGTAAGAATATGGTGCAATAACAACCAAAGTAGTAATTCTCAATGCTGTTAATCTTCAATTTTGTGTGTATCATGATAAAATTTGGATCTGATTAAAGAAGATTTATTGGAGATAATCTCCGTGTGTGTATCCATAGCATAACCCTGTTAAATGTCATCTTTTTTTAAAAAAGAAACCAAAATTCAGTTCGCTACCTCAGAAAACGGTTGTCGTATGTGAATTTTAGACATTTCGCGAGTATTGCATATTAAAAGTATGCTTCGTAATCTCTTTCGAATGGCGTTATTGTTCAGAAAGCTTTTTCTTCTCAGATTTTCAGCTTGCATTTTATCGTTTGTCATACAAAGGTAGTTTTTTGATAGTGTATTTTAAAAATTGAAAGCGTCTTCTGAAAAATTATACTTTGCTACATATGACATTCTTATTCTGAGGTGGGGAGTTGCAAGATTATATATAGGATTAAAAGGAAATTAGTGTTTTTGCTCTTTTGATTGCTTTCAGATAGGTGGTTTTGCATCTGGTAGATAGGTGTTTTTGCATAGGCATCGACGATATCCTTTGAAAGGGTTTTATGTTCACAACTCTTTATGTCGCTAAGCTTAACATAAAAATTTACAATAACTATTGATGAAATAAATCAAAAATGTATTGAGGCGTAAAATGTAAATACCTTGCGGTCATCGATAAGCATGGGTCAGTGACGCGAAAAATAAAGCAAGGATTCTTTATAAATGCTACAGGTTGAATCTGTAACTATGTAAATATGCAAGATTATTTTACATTTTACACTTGGTTGTGTCACAACCGGATATTCGTCCTTTTGTTGAGTATTGCAAAATGTTGGACAAACATACCTAGCACTGGTAAGGATAACCATACGTCCCTATGTACCTAACCATACCATAGGTTCCCTACGTACAGTCACTTCTCAGAGCAGAAAACCCAGGACATCGCCATGGATCTCTGCGCAGTGAAACCACCCGGGGTTTTACCTCGGCCAAGGACTGTCACTTTCAATGTAACCCTGTTTAGTATGTTTTGTCCCATTCCGAAACTATCATCCTCTCCCCTTGCAGCAGGGCTGCAAGATATTCTATTGTTACGGGCGGGCGTTGAGCCGAACCCCGGACCAAAAGAATGGATATGCAGTGTCTGTTGCAAAAAGATATTTATTAAACGGTCGCATTCTGTGCAATGCTTCTCGTGTAAGAGATGGCTCCATAAATCTGGATGTTCAGGGCTGAACCTTAACATCCACAGACCCCGTACTTTCTTTAGTACTTTCGTGGCCCCTTGTTGTTTGCGCCCTCGGGCGTCCCGCGGTAAGCGCCGTTCAAGCGCACCCCTACCGCCGCTTTCTAGTAGCAATACTAATAATAATAATAATAATGTCTTAACGACTAGCAGCACTTCTGCTATACCCGCCACACAAATTCCAGACTGTTGCTCGTGCCTTATGGCGTCAACATCACGCGCAGCAGCTCAACATTCTCGCTCCCACCGGAGCAGTTTACACATGAGCAACTCCGAGCACCAGTCTCTCTCTGTTTCTACATCACACACAAGCTCAGTCCTAAGTCGGACCTCATTACCTATGGCGGATATAACATCCACCGGAAAGACCGTCATAGACTAACAGGAGGTCTGGGAGGTGGTCTAGCGTTCATAACGCACAACTCTGTACAGTATCATCTATTTGATACCGACATCGAAGGTACGGATGATATCTTAGAAAGCCAAGGTATTACTATCCGTACAGGAGATGTCGATCTGCAAATCATTAACATCTACATACCCCCTGTCTCAAGTTGCCCCACCGGTTATCACCCCGACATTAGCTTGCTATTACGAGGAGATAACCGCGTGATCCTGGGCGACTTCAATGCGCACCACGATATGTGGCACTCAAACTTGCCAGCAGACAATAGCGGGCATGTACTTGCAGAACAAATAGATGATACGGCTTTCTGTACATTGAACGGAGACGCCCCAACGAGAGTATCGGGTAACTGCTATAGTTCGCCAGATATTTCCATCGTAAGTGCAGGACTATTGAACAACACCAATTGGCGACCCATACTCACGTTGGCGTCTGACCATCTCCCAATAGTCATTACCATCGAACGACCGACGGACTTTATTACACCTGAGCATAGTACATACATTAACTTTACCAAGGTGGACTGGGACAGTTTTCAGACATATGCGGACGAATCCTTGGCTGCTCTATCCATTCCTACGGACGTACGCAAAGGCGAACGAGACTTCCGCAACATCATTGACTTGGCCTCTAAACGCTTCATTCCTGCGGGTCGAATATCCCAAATAAGACCAAATTTCTCCGCGGAGGCAGCGGCCATGGCTAGAGAAAGAGATGAAGAGCGAAGTCTCAATCCCGCAGACCCCCGTATAAGGGATCTCAACGCGGAAATTCGTAGGTTGGTCGATAAACATAAACTGGCCAAATGGAAACAACACCCAGAACAATGCAACCTCTCTGATGGTGTTGGCAAATTATGGACTACGGTCAAAGCTCTATCTAATCCAACGCAACACAAGGATAAAGTAGATATTACTTTCGGTGACAGGGTGAAGAAGGACCCTAGGGGATGGGCGAACTCCTTCTGTAGACAATTTGTACTACATTCCCCGCCCGATAGAGCTAAACGTAGAACCATGCGACAGGCGCGTAAATACAAAAACCAAAACACGCCCATTGTCATCACTGCCTCAGAGGTCAAGGAAGCCATCAGACAGGCTAAGCCCTCAAAATCCATCGGCCCCGACGGCATTGCCATGAAGATGCTGAAACTTCTAGGCCGGGAAGGACACAAATACTTAGCGGCTCTATTCAGTCTTTCACTGAACACTTTCGTCATTCCTGAAATATGGAAAAAGGCGAGAGTGGTTCCACTACTAAAACCTAGAAAGCCGGCAAACATAGGCGATGCATATCGCCCTATATCACTTTTGTCGCCGGTAGTGAAGACGGTAGAGTCCATTTTGCTCCCGTATTATACTGCAAATCTGCACCTGGCTAGTCATCAACATGGCTTCCGTAAGCTGCACAGCACCACCACCGCACTCAATGCCATTACAACCCAAATAAATAGCGGCCTAAATCAAAACCAACCAAATCACAGGACTGTGTTAGTGGCACTTGACCTGTCGAAAGCTTTTGACACAGTCAACCATGCCACTCTCATACAAGATCTCTTCGAAACACAGATACCTGATGGGTTAAACAGATGGACCGCTAATTATTTGAATGGACGGCAGGCGTCGGTTAACTTTAGAAACGCACCATCAAAACCTAGACGTATTAGACAGCGGGTGCCACAGGGTGGTGTCCTATCCCCGACACTGTTTAACTTCTATCTATCGAAGATGTCCCCACCACCAGAGGGCGTCACCGTCGTTTCATATGCCGACGACTGTACAATAATGGCGACGGGAAGGGCCCCTATACTGATGAACTCTGTGCGAAAATCAACGGTTACCTCTGCCACCTTTCCAGGTCTTTCACTGAGCGAGATCTGACGATATCTCCGACTAAATCAACGGCGACGCTTTTCACGCCATGGACGCACCAGGTGAGAAATGAATTAGACATTTTCGTTGATGGCACTAAGCTACCAACTGTCAGCCACCCAAAGTTATTAGGGGTGACACTGGATAATACTTTTTCATCTGCTGGTCATGTGTCGGCAATGGTCTCAACGGTACGTGGTCGCAACAAGATCCTCAAGTCACTTGCCGGCAGTACTTGTGGAAAAGACAAAGAAACGTTGCTGACTACCTATAAGGCCATTGGCCGACCAGTCTTTGACTATGCTGAACCCATATGGTCGCCTAATGTACATAACACCAACTGGACGAAGTTACAAGTCTGCCAAAATACTGCCATCAGAACTGCTACGGGATGTCTCCTCATGTCTTCCGAGTCTCACCTCCATCAGGAGGCAAAACTGCTCAATGTAAAAGAGCATGCGGAAAGGCTGAGCAGGCAATTCCTTCTGAACTGCCACAAGCCAGCACATCCAAACCGTCATCTTTTGGACATAGATCCGCCCCCGAGAGACATAAGGAAACATCTCCGTAAGCATTATGATGAGATCCGGCATCATATTACCTTGCCGTTTGATCTGCAGAATCATAAGCGGGCTTTAACCGACATCCACACCGAGTCGGTAGACACTTTTGTCGGATCTCTACCTGTGAATCCCGTTCTGAACAGTCCTCCACCGGATATTGCTGAAGAAGAACGCACCTTACCAAGGGAGACAATAATCACCTTGGCACAGCTTAGGTCTGGATATAGTGTAAGGTTAAACTCCTACTTATCCAGACTTAATGATACAATCTCAAATACATGCCCTGCATGTGGTAGGACCCCCCATGATACACTACATCTCTTCAATTGTTCATCTGAACCTACTCTTCTAACCGCTCTGTCCCTCTGGACAAACCCTGTTGAAACTGCACGTTTCCTTGGACTCCCCTTAGAAGAGCTTGATGAAGATCTTCGGAATGATCATACACTCTAGAGTCTAGACAGGGCAATGCATTGTTAACAACAACAACAACATAACCATACGAGGGGTGCATAGAAAATCTGGGTATGGTATGGTAATGGTATGGTAATGGTATGGTAATGGTATGGTAATGGTATGGTAATGGTATGGTAATGGTATGGTAATGGTATGGTAATGGTATGGTAATGGTATGGTAATGGTATGGTAATGGTATGGTAATGGTATGGTAATGGTATGGTAATGGTATGGTAATGGTATGGTAATGGTATGGTAATGGTATGGTAATGGTATGGTAATGGTATGGTAATGGTATGGTAATGGTATGGTAATGGTATGGTAATGGTATGGTAATGGTATGGTAATGGTATGGTAATGGTATGGTAATGGTATGGTAATGGTATGGTAATGGTATGGTAATGGTATGGTAATGGTATGGTAATGGTATGGTAATGGTATGGTAATGGTATGGTAATGGTATGGTAATGGTATGGTAATGGTATGGTAATGGTATGGTAATGGTATGGTAATGGTATGGTAATGGTATGGTAATGGTATGGTAATGGTATGGTAATGGTATGGTAATGGTATGGTAATGGTATGGTAATGGTATGGTAATGGTATGGTAATGGTATGGTAATGGTATGGTAATGGTATGGTAATGGTATGGTAATGGTATGGTAATGGTATGGTAATGGTATGGTAATGGTATGGTAATGGTATGGTAATGGTATGGTAATGGTATGGTAATGGTATGGTAATGGTATGGTAATGGTATGGTAATGGTATGGTAATGGTATGGTAATGGTATGGTAATGGTATGGTAATGGTATGGTAATGGTATGGTAATGGTATGGTAATGGTATGGTAATGGTATGGTAATGGTATGGTAATGGTATGGTAATGGTATGGTAATGGTATGGTAATGGTATGGTAATGGTATGGTAATGGTATGGTAATGGTATGGTAATGGTATGGTAATGGTATGGTAATGGTATGGTAATGGTATGGTAATGGTATGGTAATGGTATGGTAATGGTATGGTAATGGTATGGTAATGGTATGGTAATGGTATGGTAATGGTATGGTAATGGTATGGTAATGGTATGGTAATGGTATGGTAATGGTATGGTAATGGTATGGTAATGGTATGGTAATGGTATGGTAATGGTATGGTAATGGTATGGTAATGGTATGGTAATGGTATGGTAATGGTATGGTAATGGTATGGTAATGGTATGGTAATGGTATGGTAATGGTATGGTAATGGTATGGTAATGGTATGGTAATGGTATGGTAATGGTATGGTAATGGTATGGTAATGGTATGGTAATGGTATGGTAATGGTATGGTAATGGTATGGTAATGGTATGGTAATGGTATGGTAATGGTATGGTAATGGTATGGTAATGGTATGGTAATGGTATGGTAATGGTATGGTAATGGTATGGTAATGGTATGGTAATGGTATGGTAATGGTATGGTAATGGTATGGTAATGGTATGGTAATGGTATGGTAATGGTATGGTAATGGTATGGTAATGGTATGGTAATGGTATGGTAATGGTATGGTAATGGTATGGTAATGGTATGGTAATGGTATGGTAATGGTATGGTAATGGTATGGTAATGGTATGGTAATGGTATGGTAATGGTATGCTAATGGTATGGTAATGGTATGGTAATGGTATGGTAATGGTATGGTAATGGTATGGTAATGGTATGGTAATGGTATGGTAATGGTATGGTAATGGTATGCTAATGGTATGGTAATGGTATGGTAATGGTATGCTAATGGTATGGTAACATTTGAAAAACTGATAAATAGTTAAAAGTTTAGGTATAACAGCGCTGGGGGTTGCATCGTCCACCCCATCTCATCTACGGCACTCTTGTGAAATGACACATATTTTCAATTTCAAAGTAGGGAAGTAAGTATGTATGAATATCTGTATATCAATACACCAACTCATAAATTTGAAAATGGAATCCTTCGATCTCAATCTCAGTATCCTCACGGTAACATTTTTCGCTCGCAACATTTTCTATTATTGTTATCTACCGTTGAGCAACGTATGACGCTCGCTGCATCCAACCCTCAACTTGTTGAAAAATTTCAAATGTTGATTTATGTGCTTAACATTATAACAAATATTGTTTAAGGAAAGTAAAAGTATCGGAGGTTTACCAAAAAAAAAAAAAAAACAATAACAACAGAAATTGCCCTTAATGTGCATTGTGATGCCATTTATTACAATTTGGGGTGGTGCGCGGTGTCCTCATATTGCTGTCATTATTCTTTTTTATGTACATATTCTTCTTCTTCATTTGTAATTCGATACTTAACGCTATTGATTCGCATAGCCGGTGGCTGATCTGTGAGCAACAACATCAACAAAAAAGTATACAAATTTTAAAACATGGAAACATGTGTCGATATAAAATTTAACAGCAAATAAGTAATATTTTATGCATTCGTCCATTATGCAAATCAACTAAAGCTTCAGAGAAAATATGCGCACTGGAAGGTCTTTCTGAGCTTCCTCTGGTATCATGGTTTGATGGGATGGGAAATAAAAGCTGTTTAACACGAGAGTACTATCAGGAGAGCAGAAAGAAAAATTATAAAAAATTGCTTAAAAAACTGCGTGTAACATAGTAGACGTGATAGAAATTAACTTCTTTAACTAAGACTAATTATATCGAAATATCATAAATACCGAAGTAATAAGAGGAGAGACAGATAATTCCTATTTCCTTATTATTATTACTTGTTAGGTTTTAAATTTATTTAGGTAATGCTATCCATACAATTCAATCTTAAAATCATTGAGATAGGTGGTAACCCTGAAAACTGCCACAAGGTCCATAAGTTCATGAGACACTGGTCTATATGCAAGCGAAGAAATTAATAAAATTAAGTTAGGTGGCAACCCTGCCTGAAAATATCTTCAGTCGAAAATACCTTCCTTTTGGTACACATATTGGCATATCTTGCTCAATAATTAAAAAAAAGAATTGAGATATGTGGAAGCCATGTAAACCAATCGAAGTGACAACAGATAGTAGACAGTCTTGGAACGAAGCATGCCATCATTATGGCAAAGTTGATACAAATTGCTTCACCCGTTCCCGGGATATAGGCACTAAAAGTTTTCATTTCCGTGGGTATTTCAGTCCCCTTTTTTATTTCCAATTCAAATTCCACTCTCCATAAAAGCATTGCATCCTCGCCTAAGAAGTTGACTTAAAAACACACATCTGTGCGGTGCACACCCGGGAGAAGTGTAACCTTCTTTAGAATCTTAAGAACGAAAATAGGTACCGATTATTTTATGTATTTATATTTAAGTACCTTCTCAGGCTTTTAAGAAATTCGCATAGAATATGAACCGGGTCTTCATCGTCTTAGGTGTATCAGATAAATTTAGACACGTTTTCTCATTTCTGCCCATTTCATTCGGGCTTTCTGTGCACTTGCAACTGTACATTCTTCGAATGTGCATATGGATGTGGTGTTAGCGCGTTCGTATTTGCACATTTTCTTGAGCTAAGTTAAACGAAAGTCCCTTTTTAATTAGTCTTCGTTTTTGTGGGTTGAAGCCCACCACTACTATTGAGTTCTTTCCCTGCAGCGAAACCTCAAACTAGTCAGAAAAATACTAGTATACAACTATAATTTTCATACTAGTATACAACTAGAATTTTCTGGTAGAACACATACTAGTCAGGAAATATCCATTTCATACCAGTATACAACTAGAATTTTCTGGCTGAACCCATACTAGTCAGGAAATATACTAGTTAGTATACCACTCCATTTTTCTGGATGAAATTATACCAGTTTAAAAATACAAAATGCATTCGTTTCGTTTTCTCTTATAATTCATAGATGCTTTTTCGTGATAGGGTAAATACAAATAGCCGCTGCTTTCTTAAGAATAAACATGAAAATAAAGTCGAGGGATAAAATAAAGGGTAAGCCAGGAAAATTCTGGTTGAAATCATACTAGTCCAGGTTGAATGCTTTTTGGACTAGTATGGGACTAGTATATTTTATAATAGTCCTTTTTGGCCTAGTATGTGGACTAGTTCATTTTATGGAAATTATACTAGTCCAGGTTGAACTAGTATGGAACTGGTATTTTACAACTAGTATAAAACTGGTATTTCCTGACTAGTAGATAACTGGTATATTCTGGTCGAAATCTGACAATTGACATCTCGTAGGACATCAACACGTAAAAAATACCAGTTGCTTATATGGAAAAAAGACAGAACACTGACTAGTTGGGCCCGGTGCACCAACTAGTTGTAAAGTAGTTTTCAACTAGTTGCTTTCGCTGCAGGGTTTCCACACAGTAAATTCTTGCAACGTCAAAGTTTATCATTAATTTGCGGAAGTTAAGTTTCTTGGGCGGCTGAAGTTGAGCGCTGAAATAAAAAAACCTATTAAAATTTTAGCAAAGGATATTAAAATGTAGAAGAAGCTAAGATGATATGAGCAATTATAACAAAAGCGGATCTCAAGAACATATACTCGCAGGCTCAGCTAATAGCTAAGAAGGCTGAAACTCGAGACAAAGAAATTATTACAGTCAACAACGGCAGCGAAATCCAGAGGAAGGATGACTCTCACCGCGTTCTAAAGTTCGTATGGAGAAGGAAATTATACACTGAAGATGGCGAAATGCCGAAACCGGTTTGCACCAAAGCAAACTGACAACACTGGACCAATAACGTACATGTTTTTTACGAACAAAATTTCATAGAAGTTGACGCTGGTTTTTCTTAACCCTCTCATGCCCGAATTAAAATGGGTGGGGCTAAAAAATTTTTGAGTAGATATATGAGATAGGGTTGACATCAATATCAACTGTTCAAAATTTCAAGGTCCTAGGTGTCCTGGTTCAAGAGCTACAGGATGTTGCGTATATGCAACATTGGGCAATGGTGGTATGTATATATAATACGCCACATAAAAAACTTTAGGAACCTCCTGTGAGCGAACCGTTTGACCGATTTGAATGAAATATTCACCGATGGAAAGGAAATTGAAAAAACTGAGGTATAGGTGGTATATTTTCAGGGGCGTCCCCGAAATTTAAGGATGGAGATACGGGGCTAGCGAACCCACGACCACCTCCAGTCACCTCAACCAGATTTTATTGGTCGAATTTTCGATCACACGCGATACTAGTATATTTAAAAACAAGTTTATTTCTTTTACAAATGCCGTTTATTTATATTTTATGTATGATAAGAAACGAAACAGTTTTTTTGGGGATTGGAAACCCAGTGGTGCATACTCTACATCTTCCTCTTTTTTCCCATTCCAGCCAATGATGATTACCATCAAGTTTTAGTGATTTTGGTGGGTCTTCAACATAAGCTCTTTTATAGGATTTTGGTTCAGAGCTCTTAGAAGCAGCTGGTGATGATGGATCTGGTAATGATGGAGCTGGTGATGTTGGAGCTGGTGATGTTGGAGCTGGTGATGCTGGAGAAGATCTTTGCTTCCAATAATTTGGTCAACCAAACCAACTTCCACATTTTCAGCTCTGTTATCTAAATTCTTCAATGTTTCCTCTATAATTTCCTCCATATTTTGATCTTCTTCTTCTTCACTTTCATCGTCAGCCGAATCATCCCAATCAAAGTTGGCAATTCTTTCAATCTCAGCTTGAGTCAGACGTTTTGGGCGCATCTTGAAAAGTGTATACTGAAATAAATTATATTTCTCGAAAATTACCACAATAGACCAATGTTGCATATACGCAACACGAAAGTAAACAAATTATTGCGGACAAACTAAATAATGTTTTCATGTAGGGTTTTTTTCTAAACACTCTCTTACCTTTCTTTCAGTTTTTTAGAACACCGTTTTTTCGCAAATCAATTTTTACACTTCTCTCCCACAAAAAAAGCTACCGACTGAGAGCGTGTACAGCTGACTGCCAAGCAACTTGCTGTTTGCTTTCTCAACACAGTAAGCTCTAATTTAAAAGAAAATTTAAAACAATAACTTGAAAATAACGGGAGTTAGAGGCTCGGAGACACAATGTTGCATATATGCAACATTGGGCATGAGAGGGTTAAAATATAAGAAAAAATTCATAGAATCTAAGAAAATTTTCTTACAATTTATGAATGAATACATGCTTTCTGTTCATTTGTTTACATATTTTACGAAAAAGTACTTATATTCTAGGAAATGTTCTTAAATTTCTACGAAAAAGTTCTTTGGAGAGGTTTTAACGAACAATTCTTAAAATCTATGTACTTTTTCATTGGATACATGAACTTTTTTGGTTCAGTGAAGGAATGCCGGAGAATCAACTGTCCACTTTTACATGGCGATATCATTTGCGATCTCAACCGGTTTAAATTCGGACAGTCCTAAGGTAGTTTCGCTTTGGCTAGTTCTAAACCGGTCCCATTTCGGATAGTTAAAGGGTAGTTGTCGTTGTGGATGAGTGATAATCGATATTCGATACTTCGAAGTGTCTCTTTGTGTGTAGTTCAAGATTGACTGATTTTGGAGGCTAGTTGTTGTTGTTGTTGTAACGAGGTGTAGCCCTGCCTAAATGTCAGACAGGGTCACCTCGAGTGTATTGCTCTTGGCCGGGTCGATATAAGAAAACGGCCCGGGTCGTTTCGGCACGATGGGTACAGCACAAGTACTGGTACCGTTCTCGTAGATCCGGCAATACAAGAAACTAAACTAGCCGTGCAGGCTATGTGTGCAATTTTACTGCTTGAAACAGACAGATCTGTGTCTAGTACTGTTCACCATCACCATTTATTCATTTAGGCCTTTTCCAGCTCAGAGAAAGCAGAGAGTAAGGCTGAGTTTAAACGGTTTAGTCACGCTAGTCGAACTAGCTATTTCAGTATCCGGTTTAAGTACAGTACGATTGCTTGGGAATGATTCGGAAAGCTTCTTTATACTGTCTTTTCAGCGAGGCTCACCAAAAGTTAAAGTGAGGCCGTGTGAGTGAGAGGGCGGTGCTCGTCCCAATGAAATGATTGTTTAGTTCACTTTACGGAACGAATTAGTGACCTTGTTCATTTTAGAAATATAGTTCACTAGTTCGGTTCACTTTACTGAACGAACAAGCGAACTAGTTCATGTGAAAAATATAAATCACTAGTTATTTAGTTAAAAAATTACTCAAGCCAACTGTACACTAGCAGGAAAAAGACCCAAATCCAGCATCACTGATCGGAGTAATTAGCCATTTTATTAGAAATCAGCAATTTATGACTTTTCTCGCATGTAGATTTTAATGTTCATGTACATTAAACCATTCAATGCAATTTTGTTCGAATTATAAAGTTGAATGGCCAAATTAGACTGCCAACTAAATATTTACAGCCAACACTGACTTTGGCAATCAAAGAAAGAAGTTTGCTTTTATATCGAACAAATGCTTTTACACACATATACCTATATAAGATTATATGAATGCAATAATGGCATTTCAATTTGTTAGGAAAACCGTCTGAGAATCAATTTTGATTTATGCACACATGCTCGAGCACAGGCGAATCAATGTGAAGAGGAAAAGGCCAGCAAGTGGGAGTACTTATTTGCCAGTGCAGTCAGCACTGACTTCGTTTAAGCGCAAACCCTAGCTCCAATTCAAACACTCCGCCACAATCAAACCGACTCCATCCATGAACTACTTGTCTACGCTCATAAAGATAAACTCAATGATAAGACGAAACGAGTATTTATGTGCCACTTCCTTAAACTCCTTCAACAACTCAATTCCTTCGTTTTGCAATATTAGCTTTGCTTGCAACTTTATGTACGCCCCCAACATTGATTTCAAGGCAATTTAGCTTTATGTTATGTATTAAATGGTATTAGTTGCTAGAAATATTTAGAATGCAATGTATAACAGTCAAACGAATTGTATGGATATTTTAAATCATGAATCGAAAGTTGTATTTGAGTAATGTAGCTACACAAACAACCGAACAAATACAAAAAGACCCACAAATCGAACTTTAAGTGGTTTCTGAGTAGTCATAGTTGAAGGATTAATTTGCGAAATTCAAGTAAAGTAAGCGCATAAAGGGCAACCATTCAAACAATTTCTTAAAGCGTATGTAGGTACGTACATATGCATGCATATCTTTTGAAAATTCGGTTTCTGTTTTATTTAATTTAATTTTATCTTTTATGAATAGTTTAATTTAATTATATATAATTTTATTTTGTCTGATTTTGTTTTTAGTTTAACCTATTTTTATTATTTTTTGTTTTATTTTTAACTTATTTTACTGTATTTCGATTCATTTTCATTAATTAAATTTTTTTTCGATTTTGATTTTATTTTACTTATTTTTATTTTATTTTATTTTATTTTGTTTAACTCAATTTACGCTAAACATTTTTGTTGACTTTTGATCAGCCGAATATTTTTTATCAAATTATTTTTTTGACTTTTTGGCGAAAGCAAGTTTAAAAAGGCTAAAAACAATACCAACTACGACAATTGTAAATTCGATCTTGTTGAAGGATCTTGCAAACAGCTTTGTATTGAAGGTTTTTTTTTTAGAAATTTTTCATTACCTTTACTGGTCATCGAAGCAAGGAGATTAGGAATCTGTAAGCCGTAGTGCATAGCTATTACACCAAACACTGGTGTACAAGATTCTTCAACAGGATCGAAATTGCAATCATCGTAGTTGGTACTATTTGAAAGTTCGTAATATCGCAACCTAAATCAAACACCGTCACAACTCAACATTTTTTAGGTCGCTTTCTTGACATAGAATGCCTAATAAAAAGTAGTAAAGCCAGTACCTACATACATTTTTTTTCTTTTTGCCTATTATCGCTACTCTTTAAAGAGCACAGTGATGCCATGTATTTAAAAATCAAATTACTTTTATGCGATGCAGAAACGTTATAATACATTTATACTGCACAAAATTGGCGAATTCAAATGAGCCAGTTCGACACCGTTTACACTGGCAAATTTGCGTTTGGCCTCACCTTCCCTACCAGGACAAAAAGCCACCGAAAGAAAATGCCTTACCGTGATGATTTAAACACCTGTAGAGCAATAATAAAAGAAAAGCTCATTTAGCTCATTTTCTTAAAAAAACTAGTTGAAATTGTTATTTACAGCTGTGCATAGTGCAAACGTTATCACACGGCAATCACCCACTAAGGTTCTTGCTAGGCAAACCTTAATGTGGAACACCCGCAGGGTTGCTATTTTGAGGAACTGTGGATTGTATTTTTTGGCAAATGAAGTCAAATGTGATGGAATTCCAAATTTGGAAAATGAGATTTGTATGGAAAAAAGCACCAAATTTGCGATTTTTCGCCAAATTTTCCAAATTTGGTGCGGTGTAAATGTACTATTAAACCAAGCCTAGGCACCTAGTGGGACAATTGTCCGAAAATGAGAGAACCAAATTTACACAGATAGTTACGCTCTTTGCTTTGCGTCTCGAAAAATGAAACTGTTGCTGCGCTTGTGAGAGCGCTATGATCGCACTGACTCAACAACATTGCTGTTGCTACGTTACTTGCTAGTAAGCGACGCAGCAAAAAGAGATAACATAATTGATTGGTCCGATGACCGCTCTTCCACTAATATACCCTCACTTCCAATTCTGCCGGGCTCTGTATTAAACTGAAAGTTACTCTGAACTTGAGTTGTGACTCTTTTTGATTTAGTTTGTGATATAATGACCAATAGTTACAACAACTTAATTAAATTAATTTTAATCTATATTTATCTCGATTATTTTGTGCCGTTATGTAGTACCGTTATGTTTGCAAAATTATAATACTCCTGTACTAGTACTAGTACGATGGGTATAAAAATGATAAAACGCAACAATCCGGAATCGAAAAGCATTTTAAGAACCTTACATTAACCTACACGCAGCCAACAACAAAGTATGCAAAATAATAAATGTTGGACGTGTCAGAAAATCAAAAACGAGCTAAGAGTACAACGAATTTATAACAGAGCAGGCAGGTGTTTCAAGGATTAATAAGCAGCCTTAAATAAAAAAATAAAATGCCCTTTAGATTATAGATATGTATATTAGACTGGGTCAAATAAATTTTTCTTAATATTCCGAATGGAAGACTATTATTGCTAGTTGATATTTTTCAGGCATCATCTTTCATTTTTAAAGCTACCAAACCAAAAATATTAAATTCTGCAGAAAAAATATCAATCTGTATTTAAATCAAGGTTTGAAACCGATTAAAATAACGTTTTGGTTTCGGTTTAGGTTTGGTAACGGGTTTCGGTTCCGGGTTTGTTGTTCGACATTAAGTAAGGAAAGCTGTCTTCGGCTGTGCCGAAGTCTAAATACCTTTCATGAATAAGCGTAACGATTTTCACTGTTTGATCCGAGTACAGCCTGTGTTAATTTAACTTCCGCTCATACCGAAATTATGGGAACTATCTATTATATGGGGGCGATGTGTTATATTGGTCCAATCTCATTGATATTTAACATCGACATTCCACATTCTAAAATAGCAACAGTTACGAAATTTCACGTTCCTACCGATATAATTACAGGAGTTATCTACCAAAATCCGTTTATCGGAACAATCGATTGTATGGGAGCTCTGTGAAATATATATCCAATCTCAATGATTTTCAACATCGATATTTCATATATAATAAATATAGTATAAAAAAACTAAAACTCACGCTTTTAGAGAGTATTGAACTAAAAAGTTGAAAATAATTTTAAAACCCCTACACAGTAGTATTGTGGAAAAAGCGGGGTCCGCTTTGTTCCATAATCTTCGTTTTTTATTTAATTTATTTTTACCTTTTTAGTGCAATATTCTTTAAAAGCGCGTGTTTTCGCTTTTTAAACTATATTTATGTTTTAGTTAAATGTGTTATGAAGTAATCGATAAATATATCGAAATATACCGCAGTGCAAACGAAACCTCTGGGCCTCCACATTCGTTTGATACCCATATTGTAGGCAATTTTCAATATTATTGGACAACCTCATTTTGACCGATAACTCAGTTATCGATAAATATATCGAAATATTCCAAAGTCCAATAGAAACCTGTGGACCTTCCCTTTCGTTTGATACACATATTGAAGGCATATTTCAAAGTTTTTCGGACAGTCTGAAGTCCAAATGACAGACTGAAGTGGAGCTACATACAAGCAAGCAAACATACATATGAATGTACATATGTACAAGTAAAGCTAATGAAAGCGTAGTAAAAAAACTAGCATTATGTGGGAAAAGCGTCTTGCGCTCGATATACCAAAATTATGGGACAAAGCGGGCCACGCTTTTTCCACAATACTACTGCACAGAGCCAAAAATGCCTAATAAAATTAATAAGATTGTCTTCATGATCAGCTTTTGGGCAAAGGCGTAGTCGCAACGGTGCAAACGAAGAAAAATCTATAGGGAAATCTTTTTGGTTTTAAGAAGAAATTCTTATTAAAAAACTATATATTTAGTACAAAGGTGTAGTTAGACGCTGGCAATTATTAGTATACGATGGCCGGATGGTTAGCAGCTGGGTTTAGCAATCGAAAAATTGTAAGTTCGATTCTCTCTCTTTTTTTCCTAATTAGAAATGTTAAAAAGAAATCTTCTCCATAATATTTATGTGATTTTCCTTTGAAACATTAACAACTATACACATATCAGTAATTAGACGCTAGCAATCAAAAGTGAGCGATGGCCTGATGGTTAACAGCTGGGTTTATCATTCCGAAAATTGTAAGATCGATTCTCGGTGAGGGCGATATCATTTTATTTTTCATTTAAAATATTAAAAAGAAAACCTTCTTAATAACATTAAAAAGACTGTCTCTACAATAATAAGAAGCACATCTTCTTGAAGAAAATCTATAGAGATATCTTATGACTTTTGTTCTATTTTATTAGGCATTGTTGGCTCTGTGTGTGTAGGGGTTTTAAAATTATTTTCAATTTTTTAGTTCAATACACTCTAAAAGCGTGAGTTTTAGTTATTTTAAACTATATTTATTTTTTACTTTTTAGTCAAATGTCCTATGAAATTATCGATAAATTTATCGAAATATATCGAAGTCCAAATGAAACCTGGGGCCTTGCCCTTTCGTTTGATACCCATACTGTAGGGAAATTTTAAGGTTTTCGGGCAACCATATTTTGACCGATAACTCAGTTATCGATAAATTTATCGAAATATGTCGATGTCCAAAGAGACCTGGGGCCTTCACCTTTCGTTTGATACCCATATTGTAGGGAAATTTTAAGGTTTTCGGGCAACCACATTTTGACCGATAACTCAGTTATCGATAAATTTATCGAAATATGTCGATGTCCAAAGAGACCTGGGGCCTTCACCTTTCGTTTGATACCCATATTGTAGGGAAATTTTAAGGTTTTCGGGCAACCACATATTGACCGATAACTCAGTTATCGATAAATTTATCGAAATATGTCGATGTCCAAAAGAGACCTGGGGCCTTCATCTTTCGTTTGATACCCATATTGTAGGGAAATTTTAAGGTTTTCGGGCAACCACATTTTGACCGATAACTCAGTTATCGATAAATTTATCGAAATATGTCGATGCCCAAATGAAACCTGGGGCCTTCTCCTTTCGTTTGATACCCATATTGTAGGGAAATTTTAAGGTTTTCGGGCAACCACATATTGACCGATAACTCAGTTATCGATAAATTTATCGAAATATGTCGATGTCCAAAGAGACCTGGGGCCTTCACCTTTCGTTTGATACCCATATTGTAGGGAAATTTTAAGGTTTTCGTGCAACCACATTTTGACCGATAACTCAGTTATCGGTAAATTTATCGAAATATGTCCATGTCCAAATGAAACCTGGGGCCTTCAGCTTTCGTTTGATACCCATATTGTAGGGAATTTTTTAGGTTTTTGGGCAATCATAGTTTGACCGATAACTCAGTTATCGATAAATTTATCGAAATATGTCGATGTCCAAAAGAGACCTGGGGCCTTCACCTTTCGTTTGATACCCATATTGTAGGGAATTTTTTAGGTTTTTGGGCAATCATATTTTGACGATAACTCAGTTATCGATAAATTTATCGAAATATGTCCATGTCCAAATGAAACCTGGGGCCTTCACCTTTCGTTTGATACCCATATAGTAGGGAAGTTTTTAGGTCTTTGGGCAATCATATTTTGACCGATAACTAAGTTATCGATAAATTTATCGAAATATATCGAAGTCCAAATGAAACCTGGAGCCTTCCCCTTTCGTTTGATACCCATATTGTAGCGAAATTTTAAGGTTTTCGGGCAACCACATTTTGACCTATAACTCAGTTATCGATAAATTTATCGAAATATATCGAAGTCGAAATGAAACCTGGGGCCTTCACCTTTCGTTTGATACCCATATAGTAGGGAAGTTTTTAGGTTTTTGGGCAATCATATTTGGACCGATAACTCAGTTATCGATAAATTTATCGAAATATATCGAAGTCCAAATGAAACCTGGGGCCTTCACCTTTCGTTTGATACCCATATTGTATGGAATTTTTTAGGGTTTTGGCAATCATATTTGGACCGATAACTCATTTATCGATAAATTTATCGAAATATGTCGATGTCCAAATGAAACCTGGGGCCTTCACCTTTCGTTTGATACCCATATTGTATGGAATTTTTTAGGTTTTTGGGCAATCATATTTTGAATGATAACTCATTTATCGATAAATTTATCGAAATATGTCGATGCCCAAATGAAACCTGGGGCCTTCACCTTTCGTTTGATACCCATATTGTAGGGAAATTTAAAGGTTTTCGGGCAACCACATTTTGACCGATAACTCAGTTATCGATAAATTTATCGAAATATGTCGATGTCCAAAGAGACCTGGGGCCTTCCCCTTTCGTTTGATACCCATATTGTAGGGAAATTTTAAGGTTTTCGGGCAACCACATATTGACCGATAACTCAGTTAACGATAAATTTATCGAAATATGTCGATGTCCAAAGAGACCTGGGGCCTTCACCTTTCGTTTGATACCCATATTGTAGGGAAATTTAAAGGTTTTCGGGCAACCACATTTTGACCGATAACTCAGTTATCGATAAATTTATCGAAATATGTCGATGTCCAAAGAGACCTGGGGCCTTCACCTTTCGTTTGATACCCATATTGTAGGGAAATTTTAAGGTTTTCGGGCAACCACATATTGACCGATAACTCAGTTATCGATAAATTTATCGAAATATGTCGATGTCCAAAGAGACCTGGGGCCTTCAGCTTTCGTTTGATACCCATATTGTAGGGAATTTTTTAGGTTTTTGGGCAATCATATTTTGACCGATAACTCAGTTATCGATAAATTTATCGAAATATGTCGAAGTCCAAAAGAGACCTGCGGCTTCACCTTTCGTTTGATACACATATTGTAGGGAATTTTTTAGGTTTTTGGGCAATCATATTTTGACCGATAACTTAGTTATCGATAAATTTATCGAAATATGTCGATGTCCAAATGAAACCTGGGGCCTTCACCTTTCGTTTGATACCCATATTGTAGGGAAATTTTAGGTTTTCGGGCAACCACATTTTGACCGATAACTCAGTTATCGATAAATTTATCGAAATATATCGAAGTCCAAATGAAACCTGGGGCCTTCACCTTTCGTTTGATACCCATATAGTAGGGAAGTTTTTAGGTTTTTGGGCAATCATATTTTGACCGATAACTCAGTTATCGATAAATTTATCGAAATATATCAAAGTCCAAATGAAACCTGTGGCCTTCACCTTTCGTTTGATACCCATATTGTATGGAATTTTCTAGGTTTTTGGGCAATCATATTTTGACCGATAACTCATTTATCGATAAATTTATCGAAATATGTCGATGTCCAAATGAAACCTGGGGCCTTCACCTTTCGTTTGATACCCATATTGTAGGGAAATTTTAAGGTTTTCGGGCAACCACATTTTGACCGATAACTCAGTTATCGATAAATTTATCGAAATATATCGAAGTCCAAATGAAACCTGGGGCCTTCACCTTTCGTTTGATACCCTTATAGTAGGGAATTTTTTAGGTTTTTGGGCAATCATATTTTGACCGATAACTCAGTTATCGATAAATTTATCGAAGTCCAAATGAAACCTGGGGCCTTCACCTTTCGTTTGATACCCATATTGTATGGAATTTTTTAGGTTTTTGGGCAATCATATTTTGACCGATAACTCAGTTATCGATAAATTTATCGAAGTCCAAATGAAACCTGGGGCCTTCACCTTTCGTTTGATACCCATATTGTAGGGAAATTCTAAGGTGTTCGGGCAACCACATTCTGACCGATAACTCAGTTATCGATAAATTTATCGAAATATGTCGATGTCCAAAAGAGACCTGGGGCGTTCCCCTTTCGTTTGATACCCATATTTTAGGGACATTTTTTGGTTTTTGGGCGACTGGGGCTTAAACCGAACGAGAGTTACATACATACAAGCAAGCAAGCAAACAAACAAACATACAAGTGAACCTAATAAAAGCGTGGTAAAAATAGCAATACTTACAACATTTCACGTTCCTTCCTCTTAAATTACAGGAGTTATAGCCCAAAATCGGTTTATCGGAATAATCGGTTGTACGGGAGCTATATGTAATATCGGTCCGATCTTGCTGGTTCCTACAAATGATTCCTATATTGGAAAATGGTGGCCGCATACAAAATTTCAGCCAAATATCTCAAAGACAGACAGATTGACAGACGGACAGACGGGCATGGCTAAATCAACTCATCTCGTCATCCTGATCATTTCGGTATACTTATTGATGGATCTATCTATTCTTCTTCTCATAGTTACAAACATCGGACCAAAGTTATAATAGGTACCATTTCATGTTCATGTACCTTTCAATAATGGTTACTGTTTCGGTTTTGAAAAATGAATCGTTTTGTTTCGGTTACGGTTTCTGTTCCAGTCCTTGATTTAAATTGAAAAGGAATTGACTTATGATTTCGAACCCGACGTTAGAGTTTAATAAAGGGTATAGCATTAGCCTAATCCCAAAAAAATTAGCAAGTGTTTTCGTTTTTTTTTTTTGAGGTCAGTGCCGGCCGGATTCGCCGTTCTAAACAGAAATTTCAATATAATTAAAACAAAAATTAAATTTAATTCATATATTAATATTAGCCCCGTCTAATACATTCACCCCATCTCTTTCAGCCATAATAAGCGAAATAATCCTTTGGATGTAATGAGGAAAGTGTTAATTAAACAACCCAGTGATGCATACAGAGATTATTTTTCACCGAAGAATGGCAAGCGATTTGTAATTGTGGGCAGGTGGGTGGCTGGGTAATAGTTGCTGAGCGAAGCTCGCAAAAGCAGAATATTGCAGACGGTTCCAGTTTAATGCGAAGTATTGTTGTAAAGGGTGTTACGTAGATAAATTGTACCACAAGCTTGCGGTGGTAAAACAAAGTGAAGTAAAGCTTAAAAGATTTTGGTGAGTAGCAAATTCAATTAGCGGATTAAATACCGCAACATTATTGACGCGACGGCACTAATAGCCGATAGAAATGCCACTTTAGGAAAAGTTGGGAGTTTTTAATTATTGGAATTATAAATTGGAGGTAAGTAATTTTTCAAATATTTATTTATCGAATTTTATATTTAAAAAAGATGCCCGATTTTTAACAGGGGTCGCAAGGGTTTTTTGACTCTTATAAAAGCCCAGTTTTTTAGTGCATGTTTAAAAGTTGACTTGAAAAACCGGACCTAAAAGTCATGACTTTATTAAACTTTAAACTAATAGCTTAAATTTTACCTTTAACCACTTTCTTTAGCTACATCTAAGAATGTTACTCATACGCAACGGCAAACACTAGTTTCTTTGGAAAATATGATTTTGACCTTGAATATCTTTTTACTGAGATCATTTATCGAAAATTTTACCTAGACCTCTTTTGTAGAGACTTGCATTTTCTACCAAGATGACTAAAGGGTCAATTACATAAAACTTTATTAAACTCGCCTGACATTTGAAACTTCAAAACTTTGCGCGCAACTTCAGAGGTATGCTACAATGAACGCTTTGACGTTGTGCTTTTATAAATTTTTGTTTTGGTTACTTTTTTCTTTGCGTTCAGAATTTTTTGGTGAATTATCTATCAAAGTCAAAGTCTGAGGCAAAGTCGAAATAAAGTTTTATGTAATTGAGGCATAAGGGTTTTGTATGTCTGCATACAGGTTATTCGTTAAAGGCGTTTACAACTTTTTAAGGCTTTTTGTGTATTAACAAATGCCGTTAAAGAATTTAAAACAAAATAATATAAAAAGGAATTTTTGGTTTTTATTTGAGAGATTTTTATAGCTACTAAGGCAGTTTTGGATGAGTGATTATCAATATCCGATATTTCAAGGTATCTCTAACATATCACCAAATTTCAGACAAATTTATTTTTTATTTTATTAAAATTTTGGTTTTTCTATTGCATCTATAGCCTCAACTCGGAAGACTGCTCACTGTGACCAATTACCATATCAGTAGCCTGATTCCCTAACTTTTAACCACTCGCCAGCCTTTAGGTTTTCGCCAGGGTTTGGCGTTTGCTCTTAACGAAACTGTAATTCTCTAACTTACCTTTAACGCATTTCCATATTTTCAATATTTCGCACCAAATAAAGCGCCACAAACTCAAAAGACATTTTTATTTCAACTTAAATTTATTATTTTCTCTTAAACACTTTTAAACACCATCAAATTAATCCGCGATAACTAGCTACAATAAAAGTGTTAGCGAAAACAGCTGATCGAGCTTATCGACTTTTAGTGTGGTTAACACTTAGAGAATAGGGAAAAGCGATAAAAATGGCGTTAAACAGAATTAACGCTAACACTTGGCGATAAAATAGTTAGGGAATCGACCTACAGATCTACATATGACTTAACGATAACAAATTGCTTGATATTCATAATTTTAAAATTAAAGTCCAATATATGTACGTTTACCTACAGTCGAGGTTATATGAATACTCCTCCTTTTACACTGCTCCACTTGAACGACAGCCACCCAAGCGATAACCAGTTGCCAGCTACAATGAGTTCTCGCCACAGTCAATTTGGCAGCTGAGTAGGTACAAATAATTACATTCACAGGAAGAAAAAGTGTTGGCACAAGCATAAAAGGGGAACCGCTGACTTCATTGTGCTGAAGCCACGCAAGAAGTCACTTGGCTATCAATAATGCGTGTGCGTGGAGGTACTGAACCTTTTACGTTTCAGGTCTCCAACAAGGTTGTCCAACAGCAAGCCTTTTTAAATATACATGTCTGTCCCTTAAGAGTTTTTAGTCTGATTATGCGACGAAAGGTTTTGTTGTTGCTTTTCTTTGGCATCTGCCGTTGACAATATTACGAAAATCAGATTATAGGAGGTTCAAGGTGGCTAAGTGTGAAAAATATGTAAAGCTTTGCGCTCACTTGTCTTATTAAGAACAAGCCGTTTGTGATAAAAGTTCCGTATGATGCAGTAGCTGCATTTACCTATAGTGAGTTGTGTAAGGTGCTACATCCTTCCTGAAAGATGAAAGTGCCAATAATAAAGTCATAGGACCCACCAAGATCTAAATTCTAATCGACATACTAGTCCATACAAGCTGAGGCCGAAGCTTCCGTAAAAAAAAAAAAAAAAAACATTTTAATCTCATCCGAGTTTTTTAGAATTTTTGCCTGTGTGCCTGTATGACTCAAAAACTGCCGAATTGCAAGGAATGCAACTTTACTAGAAGTCCTACATAAAATAATAATCAAGATATCCCTTATCTTCCTATATACAAATGCGCTATCCCTGTAAAAACGTTGGAGTACCCATACTACTCCAAGGAAATCCAATTACATATAAAAAAGGTGCTCCAATAAACATGGCGATGTCCTAGGATTGGACCACCTAATCCAACTAGGAGTACTCCATCCCGCACTCCATGGAACACCCACACAAGAGCATTTTCCAAAAAAGGTCCAACTAGACTACTCCAGTTGGAGTAGAAAGCGTAGCGAGAGAGGAACACCTACTCCAACTCTCGCTTTACATTGGAGTACTCTATGGATTACTAATTGTAAACAGGTGGTCCAATCCTAGGACATCGCCGTGTTAATTGGAGCACATTTTTTGTAAGAAATTGGACTACTATTGGATATTCCGGTATTGAAATACTATACAGAGTATTGATTAGAGTACCTTGCCATTTATTCAGGGATGTTCAAATGTTTTTTCCCTTTTTGCAATAACCACAATTCTAAGGTATACACTATTTTATATGCATCGATAGGTATCCTCGAGCTGTGTTTGCCTCAACAAACAAAAATTAAAAAAGAATTAATTATAATATGAAAAAATTTATTTGAAAGTTGCACCACTACAAATGCTAAACACCTATTTACTCTATAGAGCCGCTGTTGTGTGGCATGAGCACTTGCATTGGTGTTTTTGTAGGAGAACCTGATTTTGAGCGCAAGAGTAGCTTTGTTGGAAACATCAAGGGAACAAAAACAAACACAAGCAAGTATGTACAATGTACATACACTTGATTGATCGCACATACCTACAGTGTTTACAAAAATAGAAGCAAGTGTGTGCGTATTTGTTCAAAGAGAGAAGACTATCGACCTTGTGGGTCGTTTTTGTATTAAAAAGAAACCAACTACATTTTTCTTAAAAAAATCTTTTCTGAAATATTGGAAAAATAACTTACATATATTAAATAAATTGACTGTACAATAACATGACCATATCATCAAGCTTTCATATTCTAGCCAAGGACCCATGGCGCTGTAAAAACTCGTAACAGAGGATGCAGCTTAAAAGCCCTAGTCACACATCGCAAGCTACAGATGTCGCTGCTGTGTGATCTAAAAGGCAAAGAGATATGTATTCATACATATACAACAAAAAAATAACATCAAAAAATACACGTATTAACGAACATAGTAGCAATGAAAATTTTCTACTGTACAATAACATAACCATATCATCAAGCTTTTAAATTGAATTTATGTAAAGAAAAAAAAAACCAATAGAAAATTAGTGGCAAAAATATCAAATCAGCTACAGGAAAGAAACTCAGATAAAATAAAATAAATAAAATAATGAACTTTATTAAAAAATAATCCAGCATGAAAAATGAAGAGTAGGAAAGGAATGCAAAGGAAAGGAAGGAAAACGAATGGTAAAGTGAAGAAAGGGAAGGAAGGAAAAAGATACAACAGTAAAGGGAGGGGAAAGGCGGGAAAGGAATAGGAAGGAAATGTCAAGAAAGGAAAGCAAGGGGCAGGAAGGGAAATCAAAGGACGGAAAAAGAAGGAAAGGAAAGGTAAGAAAAAGAAAGGAAAGAAAAGAAAAGGAAAAGAAATGGCAGACAAGAAATGGAAAGGAAAGAAAAGGAGAGGATAGTAAAGGAAAGGAGAGGAAAGGAATGGAAAGGAAAGGAAAGGAAAGGAAAGGAAAGGAAAGGAAAGGAAAGGAAAGGAAAGGAAAGGAAAGGAAAGAAAGGAAAGGAAAGGAAAGGAAAGGAAAGGAAAGGAAAGGAAAGGAAAGGAAAGGAAAGGAAAGGAAAGGAAAGGAAAGGAAAGGAAAGGAAAGGAAAGGAAAGAAAACGAAAGGAAAGAAAAGGAAAGGAAAGGAAAGGAAAGGAAAGGAAAGGAAAGGAAAGGAAAGGAAAGGAAAGGAAAGGAAAGGAAAGGAAAGGAAAGGAAAGGAAAGGAAAGGAAAGGAAAGGAAAGGAAAGGAAAGGAAAGGAAAGGAAAGGAAAGGAAAGGAAAGGAAAGGAAAGGAAAGAAAGGAAAGGAAAGGAAAGGAAAGGAAAGGAAAGGAAAGGAAAGGAAGGCCCTGCCCTGCCCCGGCCCTCCCGTCCCTCCGCCGCTCGTCCCTGCCCTGCCCTGTCCTGCCCTCCCCGGCCCCTGCCCGCCCCGCCCTGCCCGCCCTGCCCTGTCCCTGCCCTTGTCCCTTTCCCCTTGCCCTTCCCTGCCCCTGTCCCGTCCCGTTCCCTTGCACTTCCCATCACTTCCCTCCCCGTCCCTGGCCCTCCCCGTGCCCTCCCGCCCCTGCCCCTCCCCCGTCCCTTCCCT
>CAXKVI010000504.1:2500-26738 GCA_964058755.1 Campiglossa producta | reverse complement strand
ACTACGGTTACGCTTAATTTTAGTAAGTTTTCAATTATGGTTACGGTTACGGTTGCGTTCACGAATATGGTTACGCTTAATTTTAGTATGTTTTCAATTATGGTTACGGTTACGTTTGTGGTTACGAATACGGTTACGGTTATTTTCAGTACGTTTTCAATTATGGTTACAGTTACGTTTGGGGTTACGAAATTTTGTAAGATTTCAATTACGGTTAAGGTTATGTTCACGAATACGGTTACGGTTACGATTCCGCGATCGTTTAAAAAAAAGCAAAACTTTGTCCATTTTAAGACCAAAAAATTATTTCAGACTATTTGTTATTTAAATTACCATACCCTGTCCTTGCGGTACTCATGAGCGAAGACCAGCCACGACCACTGCATATCTTAAAGTAGTCGATTTATTTGCGACTGTGCTATGTACAGTCCGCTTTCCTACTGCCAACAACCAAGTACCTACCAAACAAAGCTATTACTCGCTAAGCCGAACAAATTATGTGCGTGTCACAATAAAGCCCTTTGCAAAACATAAAATTTCTTACGTATAATATTAGCTATTCGCAACATCTCTGGCGCATTCATTCAGCTTCTCATGCGGCATATAGTAATAATTCTTCTAAGAATAGTCACTCCATTGTGGTTATTTATATGAGCGTAAGTTAAGTGCGACATTGCATTATTTGTGTGAGTGTATGCGTGACTACATATTCACATACATACATATATATAGAGATCGTCTTAGTTATATTTGTATGTACAGCTGAATGTCGTATACGGCACGCATAATATTCTAAACAATGTAAGCACAAGGAAAATGTTACTGTAGCAATAATTAAGTACTAAATTGTAGCTCAAGTCTTGTTTACAACAACAGCATTACAACAGCGTAAGTAAGGCGTCAACAATTTTCACTGCTGTAAGTACAAAGCACTAAGTTTCTTGTAACAAATTTAAGTATGTGTTTAGTGGTATGAACTTAATTAAGTACAGCAAATTGTTAAAGGGCATACAAGTGCAGACCTACCACGCAGTAAATATGAAATGGTTGCGCGTAGGGCAAGGCTATGATCAAAGGAATGGAAGAAGTGAAATATATTTTTGAGATACGTCATGGTCGAATTTTTTCTAGGAGCTGGTGTGCTATGAGAGGAAAATAAAACAGGCCAAGGACGTATCTGTTCGCAAACTTATTCATCTTGCAACTAAAAATAACCCGAATAGGCACCAAAAGAGTTTCAGATTTTTTACTATTACTATGGTTGTAGTTGGGGTTAAAGCTACAGTTATGCTTGTGATTATGGTTACGGCGACTTTGATGGTTATGAGTATGATAATGAAAATGAAATATTGTTTAAGGTTTTCGAATGTTTTTGGTTATGGTTACGGTAATCCCTGTGGGTTAAGGGTTTAGAGGTAGGTATACCTGTCGTAAGGGAGCTAGTACCACAAGATGCTATTCACAGCAAACGCACCGAATTCATATCTGGCACAGGACTGTCCGTAGATCCCTGTCTCGTCCGTTTAGTAAATTTAAATTTTTTTTTTTTTGCCAGAAAAGTGAATGTGTTGCAATTAACAACAGACACCATGGCGTATACGTAACAATTTTGCTACACATTCATGATTCTGGCAAAACGAATGTTTTAAAAAAATTTTAAATTCAGTTTTTAAACACAACTTTCAGAGATTGGAAAATTGAGGATTTTCGTGATAGAGATAAAACACGGTAAAAAATTGCTAAGGTGAATCATATATGATTCATTGTATATTGAAAGCTATAAAACAAGGAAAATTATAATTGACGACTAGTAACAAATTTGTATGCTGGACTGTGTAAGGAGAAAAAAAAGTTGAAAATGTTCCCCCCCAGTTTGAACACTTACCTTACGAGGTTTTCGAAAAAAAAAAATTTTTAATTTTTTTGGCACCCTTTAAAAACAGCGAAATTTGTTTTTTTCTTTAATTTCTATATTTTACGTTCGATTTTCAAAAGTGACACAGTTTTAGAAAGGTATTCACCAAGGTAATATTTCATCCATAATAACTTTTAGACCAACATGACAATTTCATAATAAAAACGGAACGGATATTTGTAAAAAAAGATTCGGTGTTAGTAACAGGCCGAAAGCATAAAATTGGATTTCTATAATAGATTTAATGTTAAAGTTAAAGTTAACTTTGACTTTGACTTTGCCTTTGACTTTGACTTCAACTTTAACTTTGAATTTGACTTTGACTTTGACTTTAACTTTGACTTTGACTTTAACTTTGCCTTTGACTTTGCCTTTGGATTTAACTTTAACTTTAACTTTAACTTTAACTTTAACTTTAACTTTAACTTTAACTTTAACTTTAACTTTAACTTTAACTTTAACTTTAACTTTAACTTTAACTTTAACTTTAACTTTAACTTTAACTTTAACTTTAACTTTAACTTTAACTTTAACTTTAACTTTAACTTTAACTTTAACTTTAACTTTAACTTTAACTTTAACTTTAACTTTAACTTTAACTTTAACTTTAACTTTAACTTAAACTTTGACATTGACTTTGACTTTGCCTTTGAATTTGACTTTGACTTTAACTTTAACTTTGACTTTGCCTTTGAATTTGACTTTGAATTTGACTTTGTCTTTAACTTTAACTTTAACTTTGACTTTAACTTTAACTTTAACTATAACTTTAACTTTAACTTTAACTTTAACTTTAACTTTAACTTTAACTTTGACTTTGCCTTTGAATTTGACTTTGACTTTGACTTTGACTTTAACTTTAACTTTAAGTTTGGCTTTGACCTTGACTTTGACTTTGACTTTGTATTTGAAATGGATATGTGCATGTACGATAACATATGTATATGTATTAGATAACGAATTTCGTTGTTTTTACAGGGTGCCGAAATTTGATTTATTTTTTTTCATTTTTGAAATCACCAACAAGTAAACATTCGAACCAGGGGAACCTTTTAAACTTTTTTTGGCGATACGCTCTATTGTATACCCTTTTACTTGCATACAAATTGTACTAGCTACATACATTTTATCAAGTACTCACAGCTGATGTTGTTTCTGCAAATATATTTTCGTTGTCATCTTAACATGGTAAACATTTTGTACTTACATATTAAGCCCTAACGCATATTTGCTTCCATTTTCTTTTTCTGTTCAATGTTCTTGGTTTTGCATAAATGTTCGTATAGTCCACGTACATACAAACATATAAATAAGTTGTAACCTAATTTTCTTGTAGCCACATGTAATAAGTAATGTAACCCACTTTTGGTTTACGAGCGCTTGTAATTTTATTGTCGTAGTGACTCTTACACACGCCATACAGTTATTATCACTTTTGGTCAACCCTTTGACTTTTTGACTTTGGTACTTAAGTTGTTATAAATAAGAAATTGCAAAGGGAAGACAGCAGGAAAAGATGTTAAAAGGAAAGGACAATTTCTTACTTAGATGCTGCAAAATGTGTATGCATGTGTGTGTGTGTAGGAAAGTATTGTAAAGAGCATAAAATATATAATGCACTCATATACACACATACATACATATATATATAGCAGTACCCTGCAGTGCACCGGGCCCATAAAATTAACTAGTCCCCATACTAGTCCAAAAAGTATTAGTATAAAATATACTAGTCCCACATTAGTCCAAAAATCAGTGAACCTGGACTAGTATGATTTCAACCAGAATTTTCATGACTTACCCTTTATTTTAACATTTGCCTTTATTTCCATGTTTATTCTTAAGGAAGCTGCGAATATTTGTATTTACCCTATCACGAAAAAGCATCTGTGAATTATAAGAGAAAAAAGTAGCAAATAAAACAAATGAATTTTGTATTTTTTTTATTTCATCCAGAAGAATCTAGTTGTATACTGGTATGAAATGGATATTTCCTGACTAGTATGAGTTCTACCAGAAAATTCTAGTTGTATACTAGTATTTTTTTGACTAGTTTGAGGTTTCACTGCAGGGTACATGTAAGTCATGTTTTTTATGGGTATGGTTAATGGTTCAGCACTTGGGGATTTGTAACAATATTGTACATCACAAAGAAAAATGAGCTTGGAAATGGATAAGAATTGAACGTGATTTTGGTTGAATCAACAGATATTTTGGTTGGTATAACCAAATCACTGTCAATTCTTATCCATCACCAGCTCACAATTCTCTGTGTGCCTCTCTGGATAGTTGACTTCAACAACTTCACTGCAGTATTTATCTTTTTCCTTTCAAAAAAAAAAAGGACGTGTGGCACTCGGGGACTGCCGCGGTAAAGCTATTGCATAACTATCACTTTTTATCAACTTATGCAATTATAATATTTATGAAAACTCAAAGAGCATATTTATGACTTGAGAGCAGTACAGCCTTAATCTGTTAACAGTATAGCCTATACAGCTCCAATTTTATGTAATCGGCCTGCTGCTAACATCAGTACAACGTCATACGCCTAAATGTAGGCAACGCTTATATTTTTAGTTTTGTCAAGTTATGTTGCTAATGCCGAACCTTTTAACATTGAAAAAAGTCCGTTACGAACTTTTTTAACATTAACATTTTTTTCATTTCACTCCCACCGCCAAAGCCTGCGATAAAATCTATGCAATAGCTTAAACAAATTTTTTTTCTTCAACGAAATTCAATCAAAACCCTATTTAAGTTCAATTAAATTATTAAATTTGTAATAAAAATTCATTCTTGCATGTCTAGAATACATGTGATAAACCATCTACTAAGTAAACTTTAAATGCATTAGCCATCTAATCAAATTGACTGCACAAGAGCTTACATAAAATTTTGATTGCTTTAAGAAAGCTTTTTGTAAGCTACTCAACTACTACTTGAGAGCCTATCAAATATTCATAAATACATACATATATGTATAAGTACTTACACATGTATAAATTCATGAATTTATTTATGTACATAGCTATGTTGACATTCTTATTTCGTGCATACATAGATAGACACATGTCATGTATGTATGTATTTATTCATATGCACATTAATCTAATTTGGCATGCATAAATACTCATGCTCGGACAACTTAAATAACATTATCCATCGAACTGTAAATATTTGCATAATTTGGGAAAATTTCCGAAATAATAACATACATACATGCATACATAGATGGATTTTTAGATACATACTTTCTAATTCAAATATGTTAGACCATTACACTAGCTAAAAATTAAATATAATAAAATAAAACAAAAAAAAAAAAAAAAAAAAAAAAAATTGAACAAAAAAATAAAAATAAAAATAATAATAATAATACAAAAAAATAAATTAAAAAAGTGGAGTAAAATAAAATTAAATAAAACTAATACTCGTTTTTGTGACCTTTTTATCAAAATATAAATCAAGAAATATCAACAAACAAATCACATTAGAACGCCTTTAATAATCAACTACAAATCTGATACTGATAACTGCGCTCACTCATATCGGCACATGTTGACAAACAAAAAGCAGCAACCAGAATAAAATAAAATAAAACAAAATAAAATAAATAAATAAAATACAATAAAGAAATGTTGGAAAAAATAGAAAAAAAGTATAATTAAAATATAGAGCAACAATAAAAAAAAATTAAAAAAAAAAAAAAAAAAAAAAATATATAAAAAAAAAATTTAAATTAAATTAAACAAAAAATTATGAAATGATATAAAATAAAATAAAACAAAAAAAAAATAAAATCAAATAATGCAAAACGCAGAAAATGAAAATAAAATACTAAAATAAAATAAGAAGAATAAAATTCTTTTGTCGCTATGCTTCCATATTGCAATGAATTTATATGAAAAAATGTTAAAATGTTTCTCAAATGCCAGACAGTTAAATAAACTGGAAAAAATGCCAGCGTTTCAAGAAAATCATAAATCAAATGCAATTGCTTATCACTCTTCACAAACACACCCACCCGCAAACACACAAAATGCTTGTAGAGCAGACTTTTATTTTGTAAATACTAATGTTGCTGCCGTGTAGCTGCCACGAAATTTGTAAAAGCTTATTTAACGACATGGTAAACAAATATACAACAATAAATCACAATAAGAGTGATAGCTTCATTTGAGCAAAACCGTGTTCAAGCGAAAAGTTTTAAGTTTTTTTAGGAATATTTTCTACATTCTTTTTATGCTACAATAATTATATAAATGGAAAAATATTCGTGCTTCACTAAGCATAGAAACTTCTTTCATAGGTTTCACAGCAAGTCCTAAAATTCGCAAATCTTTCATATAAGTTAGCATTGAAATTAAAAAGAAAATGTTCTATATGGAATTCAGAGATTTGGTATACGGATGGATCGAAGCTGGAAGATGGTAAAACGGGAGCTGGTATCTATGGCCTAAATTACAAAAAATCGGTACCGATGGGTAACTACCCCACTATCTTTCAAGCGGAAATCCACGCAATTGAATTATGTGGCAGAGAATGCCCCCGAAGAAGACTATCCTCTAGGCGAATCTACATTATGTCGGACAGTCAGGCCGCCCTACGTGCCTTGCAGTCTTACACTATAACCTCGAAGCTTGTCGATGAGTGCATCGCAGTCCTTAATGATCTGGGAGCCAAAACCAAAGTGTTGTTACGTTGGGTCCCAGGGCATGAAGGGTATGACGGCAACGAAAAAGCAGATCACCTGGCAAAACATGGTGCTCTAACAGCATTTTATGGTCCGGAACCCTTTTGTGAACTCACGAAGGCCCACGTAAAGGAGACCATAAGCAACCGGGAAAATAAACAGTTTAGGCAGCATTGGCTTAGCAGCCTAGGGCAGAGGCAGGCCAAACTCTTTATAGAGCCCTCACAAAGAGCATCAGCCAGACTCATTAATCTAAGGAGGGTGGATCTAAGAACCCTCACTGGGTATTTTACGAGACATTGCGGTCTGCGTGATCACCTGAGTAAGCTGAATCTGTCAGATACAACAATTTGTCGGTTCTGCGAACTGGACGATGAAACGCCGGTTCACATACTCTGCGAATGCATTACGTTAGCAAGAAAGATAGTCTGCTACCTAGGTGGGGTCACTCTCAATCCGTTCGTAATATGGAATAAAAAACCTGAGGAGGTGCTCAAATTTATAAAGAGCCTCCGCATACAGCAATAAGCTGATAGGTCATACAATAGATCGTACTAATGGTCGCGGTGTAATAAGGCCTTATAATAATAATAATAATAATATGGAGGTATAAATATATGCATAAATGGACATTGAGAAGGGTTTACCTTCAAGCTGGGTAGTGGCCTAAGGTGTTAGACCTTCTAGCATACAAGTCACTACAGTGTTGTGAGTTTGACTCTCACAATGGCGGGAAGAAAAGTCCATGTTTGATTTTATTTTATTTTAGTTTATTTGATTTGATTTTATTTTATTTTATTTTATTTTATTTTACTTTATTTGATTTGATTTTATTTTATTTTATTTTATTTTATTTTATTTTATTTTATTTTATTTTATTTTATTTTATTTTATTTTATTTTATTTTATTTTATTTTATTTTATTTAATTTTATTTTATTTTATTTTATTTTATTTTATTTTATTTTATTTTATTTTATTTTATTTAATTTTATTTTATTTTATTTTATTTTATTTTATTTTATTTTATTTTATTTTATTTTATTTTATTTTATTTTATTTTATTTTATTTTATTTTATTTTATTTTATTTTATTTTATTTTATTTTATTTTATTTTATTTTATTTTATTTTATTTTATTTTATTTTATTTTATTTTATTTTATTTTATTTTATTTTATTTTATTTTATTTTACTTTATTTTATTTTATTTATTTTATTTTATTTTATTTTATTTTATTTTATTTTATTTTATTTTATTTTATTTTATTTTATTTTATTTTATTTTATTTTATTTTATTTTATTTTATTTTATTTTATTTTATTTTATTTTATTTTATTTTATTTTATTTTATTTTATTTTATTTTATTTTATTTTATTTTATTTTATTTTATTTTATTTTATTTTATTTTATTTTATTTTATTTTATTTTATTTTATTTTATTTTATTTTATTTTATTTTATTTTATTTTATTTTATTTTATTTTATTTTATTTTATTTTATTTTATTTTATTTTATTTTATTTTATTTTATTTTATTTTATTTTATTTTATTTTATTTTATTTTATTTTATTTTATTTTATTTTATTTTATTTTATTTTATTTTATTTTATTTTATTTTATTTTATTTTATTTTATTTATTTTATTTTTTTTTATTTTATTTTATTTTATTTTATTTTATTTTATTTTATTTTATTTTATTTTATTTTATTTTATTTTATTTATTTTATTTTATTTTATTTTATTTTATTTTATTTTATTTTATTTTATTTTATTTTATTTTATTTTATTTTATTTTATTTTATTTTATTTTATTTTATTTTATTTTATTTTATTTTATTTTATTTTATTTTATTTTATTTTATTTTATTTTTTTTTATTTTATTTTATTTTTTTTTTTTTTCCTGCCTAACTTGGCCTCAGTGCATTTATTTTCAAAAATCACGTACCAATATATTAATAGAATTTTGGTGAGTGTGAACGTGCAGGCGCATATGCTTTTAAGATGCCACACTTTGACGCAAAAGAAGTTGTAAAGTCATTTAACCGCAACAGAGGAAACAACTCAGCAAACAAAATTCGATTTCCTTTTATTTTTCTTCGATGCAACATTATTTGCATGAACTTTATTTCTATTTACTTAAAAATACATTGCAGTATGTATGTGGAATTCACGATTTAGAAAAATAAAAGCGCATTCTAACATATCAGCACACACACACACACACACACAAATGTAGCCAATGCTTTATTTGCACTTTTACTTTGCCACATCCGCAACGCGTTCTTGGCCGGATATGTTGAGTTGTTAGGGCGTACGAATTTGTTTGTCTAACTTAGCAGCTGCGGATGTGATGGTGTAACCGAAAGAAATGCAAACGTTTGTACGTTTTACTGCAGTTTTCTTGCTGCTTTGCGGTAGCAACGTTGCTCTTTCAACAACATATGTGCGCTTAAGATAACTCGTTGAATGCGGAAGCTGGGTGAGGAAATTGCTGTTGCAACTTAAATTGATATTATTTGTTTATGACCGCTTCGATGCATATTTGAACATGGTTTTCACTTAAACGTAGCCCTCGAAATAAAATCGAATAGCTTTAAGCTATTCAAAAATGCATATGGGCAATTCCATACTACATCGCATAGTTACTCAAACTGAGAAAAACAATGACTCTAGCAAAATTTTTTTTGAAAAATAGGGGAATTCATCAAACCTTACAAGCGCCTTACAAATGTGTAAATGAACTGTCAAAATTTGTATGGAACAAAGTTTACATGTCGATTTTGGAGTGTTAAAAAAATGCGCAAATTTATCCAACTCAATGACACGGTTCGACATTTTTTTTAATGCATTCAATGCACCGGAGACAAAAATAGAAGAATATTCCAAAAATGAATCGAAAATTACCTTTTGAAAGATAATTTTGAAATAAAAAGTTTTAGTTTGACATCAAGTAAACATAAATTTATCTAGGGCCTTCATCTAACTGAGCTGAAATAAATATATAAATTAACGCATTTCGTAAACTTATATGGTGACATGAATTCCCCTAATATTTTTATTTTATTTCATTTTTATACCCAGCGTTCTAGTACCAGTACAAGGGTGTCATAGCTTTTAAACTAATTACGATAGAATCATGAAATTGGGCACCAGCAATTTGGCATAACTGTAAAACTGGTTATAGAAGGATGATGAAATTTAGCAGGTTGTATAGGAAATATTTCTGATGAAACTGGTAGAAATTGCTGGGTATTTAATGTTCGGTTTACCCGAATTTAGATTTCCTTACTTGTTTTAATTAAATATTTTTCTGTTTTATTTAATTTTTATTTTTTATTAAATTTTTTTTTTTTTTTTTTTTGTATTCTGTTATTTTTTTACTGTTCTATTTTATAAAATTTTATTCAATTATTTTTAATAATTTTGTTATTTTATTTTGATATTTTTCTTTCTATTCCAATTATTTATTCCTTATTTTTGTTTAATTTCTAGTTTTATTTAATTTTTTCTGTTTAATTTTTTCTGAAAAAGGTAGCAAATTTTTTAGCGAAATCGAAAGGGGCCAGGTAAAACTTGTGTCGTTTTGGCATGGAATGACCCGTATATTTTATTTTATTTTACTTTGTTTTTTTTAAGCTATTGCATAGATTTTATTGTAGGCCTTTGGCGGTAGGTGTGAAATGGAAAAAGTGTTAATGTTAAAAAGTTCCTAACGGACTTTTTCAATGTTAAAAAAGTTCGTAACGGACTTTTTCAATGTTAAAAGGTTCGGCGTTAGCAACATAACTTGCCTACATTTTGGCGTATGACATTGTACTAATGTTAGCAGCAGGCCAAAATGTTCCCAAATATGCCCCAAAATGTTCCCAAATAGGCCCAAAATGTTCCCAAATAGGCCTCAAAATGTTCCTAAATTGGCCCAAAAATGGTCCCAAATTGGCCCCGAAATGGTCTTAAAGTCATCCCATAGTGGCCTAAAGCCACCACAAGGGCTCCCAAAGTGGCCCCAAAATGTTCCCAAATAGGCCGGAAAATTGGCCCCAAAATGGTCCCAAATCGGCCCCGGAATGGTCTTAAAGTCATCCAATAGTGACCTAAAGCGACCACAAGGGATCCCAAAGTGGCCCCAAATTGTTCACATATGGGACATCATTATGATGTCATATCATATGATGTCGTATCATATGATTGATGTCATATCATATGATGTCATATCATATGATGTCATATCATATTATGTCATATTATATGATGTCATTTCATGTGATGTCATGTCATGTGATGTGATATCATATGATGCCATATCATGTGATGTCATGTCATGTGATGTGATATCATATGATGCTATATCATATGATGTCATATCATGTGATGACATATCATTTGATGTCATATCATATGATGTCATATCATGTGATGTCATATCATGTGATGTCATTTCATGTGATGTCATGTCATGTGATGTGATATCATATGATGCCATATCATATGATGTCATATCATGTGATGTTAACAGGTTAAGGCTGTACTGCTCTAAAGTCAAAAATATGCTCATTGAGTTTTCATAAATTTTATAATTGCATAAGTTGATAAAAAGTTATATGCAATAGCTTTACCGCGGCAGTCCCCGAGTGCCACACGTCCTTTTTTTTTGATTTTCATTTTACTTTGTGTTATTAAATTTTTTTTTTTATTTTTTGTTGAAAATTTTTTTTTTTTTTGTTTTTTTTTTTTTTTAATTTTGTTTTATTTTTTATTTTATTTAATTTTTTTATTTTATTTAATTTTTTAATTATTTTATTAGGTTTTATTTAATTTTTTGTTTGTTTATTTTTTAAAATTTATTTTATTTTATTTTATTTTTACTTGATTTTACTTTAGTTTTCTTCATTTTACTTTGTTTTTTTTTTGTCTTATTATTTTTTAATTTTTTTTATATCTTTTTACTTTATCTTTATTTTTTTTTATTTTTATTTTTTGCCTTATTTTATTTTCTTTTGTTGTTTATTTACTTTTTTTTAATTTTTTTTTCTTATAAATGAGCCTTCAAACTCGAAGTCCACTTATTCTTCCAACTTTAATTCAAAACCTTTAAAGCGTAGAGAAATTCTAGTTATTTATTTTCAACACAAAAGCATTCTTTAATGGCTAACTACTCAATACGCATCGCTAACGCTTTAACTAAACTCATATGAGGTTGGTCATTTTAGTATTTGTGCTTCCTCTTATTGGTGCTCACTCATACGCTACAAAAGAAATCACAAAGCGGAAATGTGGCATTCCATCAAGTTGAGCAGCCAAAGAAAGAATAAATGATTTACTTATGTGCAAACACATTTTGTTGATTTGTTGAAGCCAAAATAAAATAGCAAAACTATTCCACTCGCTGTGCATTGGCGACGGTCTAATAGGAATATAGCAAGTGCTAATGGCATATATGGCTGTGTACTAAAACTAATTGAGTTAGATGGATTGTGGAGTTGGTCTTACACAGAAAAGAGATATGGTATGAGGGAAAATCATAATGAAACAGAAGGGAGGGATTAGTTGAAATGAAATGAGAGAGAAATGAATTGATGCAGATGAATGAATAATATTAAGAACAAGTCCTTTCAATTCATCTGTGCCAACTTTGTACATACATTAGACTAGCCTAAAAAGATATTTTTTTCTACCTCAAGAAACAACCAATCTCTTATCCTTACACACAAAGAAAATTGAGCTGGTGATGGATAAGAATTGACAGTGATTTGGTCATATCAACCAAAATATAGTTATATTAACAAAAATATCTGTTGATTCAACCAAAATATGGTTCAATTCTTATCCACTCCTAGCTCATTTTTCTCTGTGTAGTACCAAAGAAAATTGACTTAGTGATTATCAAGAAAATCCCCAGCAAACTCGAAACAAAAAAAAACAAAAATCTGACAAAACCATTAAACAACTTTTTTTATGTATTTGCATGCGTGTGGGCTTAACACACTTAGGAAATTTTATAAGCAACAACAGGTGTAACAAATCATTAATCTTACTTAACGCCTTAATGCACAGAAATAAAGAGAGCCAAACATATAGAAGTGAGCACATTAACAGACAAGTAACAAACAACAATAATAAAAAGTTACAACACATCCAACCATAATCAACAGTTTCAAATGAAATTAGCTATTTACAGAAGTACGTGTGTAGATAACAAAAATACTTTTGTGACAAGAGCGGTATAATAGGTTCTTTGAATTATATAATTACAATGCTTCAACGCCTAAATGTATGCAACTAATTACAGAGAGATGTGAATTGTCGCATATGCCATGGTTAGTGGGTGCTTAGTCATTGTTGATAATTTTTGGTAGTGCGATTTCTTTGCAATATTTTGGAAGGACCACTTAGTAGGGGACTAAGAATAAGTTTTAGAAGCTTTTGTGGCTCGAGAAACGTCTATGCAGAAGTCATTCAAATGAGACTGGTAAAATCAACATTCACGTACTGTTATCCTGTAGTTGAACAGCTTTTGAAGTTTACTTCATAGGCGGCGATATGAAGTTTGCAGTGTGAGTAAAATTTGAGAAAATTGCTGATTATTCAACGGAAATTATGCAACGGAAATAGAAATTGTAGCCGACTTTCAGGCGTGGGCGATTTTCGCCACAATGTTGAGCTGTGCAAATCAAATGGGAGGTGAAATTCTAGGATCTAGCTAACAATGCAAAAATTGTAATAGTTAGGCCGAACAGAATTCATGGATGTTGCCAATTATGGCGGTTTAGAGGGTTGCCACCTATTTACAGGGTTGCCACCTATCCCAATTTTTTTTTTAATATAGAGCTAGATCTGCTAATATGGATATCGAATGAAAGGTATTTTCGGCCGTATTCCAACTATGATAATTTGAAGCAGGATTGCCACTTAGGGTTGCCACCTATCCGCAATTTATTTATTTTTTCGTATATCTCGGGAACTGCTTGACTGATTTGGATAAAATTTGGAATATAGACAATATGACTCATTTTTAAATTATATGCATGGGTGTTGCCACTTAGGGTAGTTTACAGGGCTGCCACCCATCACAATTTTTTTTAAATATAGAGCTAGTTATGCCAATATGGGTATGAAATTAAAGGTATTTTCGGCCGTATTCCAAATAAGATAATTTAAAGCAGGGTTGCCACTTAGGGTTGTCACTTAATCGCAATTTATTTATTTTTCGTATATCTCGAGAACTGATTAACCGATTTGGATAAAATTTAGAAAATTGACAATTTGATTCATTATAAAATTATATACATGGGTGTTGCCACTTAGGGTATTTTGCAGGGCTGCCACCTATCCCAATTTTTTTAAGTATAGAGCTAGTTATGCCAATATGGGTATCAAATTAAAGGTATTTTCGGCGGTATTCCAAAAATGACAATTTCAAGCAGGGTTGCCGCCTAACCACAATTTATTTATTTTTTCGTTTATCTCGGCATATCCCGATTTCGCCCATTTTCATTTGGAACAAAGCTGTAGTTAGAAGATGGCAAGCATAAGTATACGATGGAATTATGGTAGACACCTGGGTTGAGTGTTCAAGACACCTGCGTTCGATTTTCGTTGAAGTCAACATAAGAACTCTGAAAAATATTTTCGGATATGCTAATCTTCCCCTTCACTTCGTTGCGTTATTTCTTTAACAATTTGTATTGGTTTCTGTTCCTGTTTTCTTACTACCTACTTAAGCTCTTTCAGTATTTACTTACCTTCTTTTTTGTTTTCTACTTTGTTGTAAAATTTTTAAACTTACATTTCCTGTCCATATTTCTTTATGGACTTTACGCTAGCCTATTTCTCTCTCTTCGCAATAAATGACAAAAGTTCATTATTTTATTTTCTTGTTCTTTTTACACATAACTTTATTCAATTTTCAATATGGTTTTATGAGCGAAAGTAGGTAAAAAGAAGAGAAACACAATGAACGAAGAAAAAAAATCTGATAAAAAATTACATTTATCTTTGGTTGACTTGGCTCTTCGGCCGCCATTGACAAGCGATGGCACGTAGATTCTTCTAACAAAAGGCAATATTCTACGCACACAGGAGGCATTTGCTATATATGGGTAATTCCAAGTGGAACGGAAATATGTAGATATCGAACGATACGAACAGAACGCGGCGACCATAGTTTCTCTCTAAGGCTAGGCTACTCTCGTGATGTTGTGCCATGCGGAGCTATGATCAGCGTAGCGTTGTGGCTATCGACTAAGCGCTCGTACCGTGGCAAGGTACACACTTCATGAGGGTATATAAAATGTAGAATCAGATAAAGGTCACGTACACTTTTTCTATAGAATGGAATTACCCATTCAAAGTATTTCTATGCAATAGCCAGAGTGTAAGCCTTTGCATTGTAGTCAAAGCAGTTAAAGTCATTGCGAGCAAAACGCCAACCACTTGCCACTTGCTGTTGATATTGTCATAAGAATTTATATCAAATATTTGCAAAGTACTACAATAATAAAATTAAGCCTTCTTTGATTTCCCTGTATTTCTTTCAACTTATCTTCCTATCTTAAATTTTTAAATTTCATAACTTATCATTGGGCTTAAATTTAAGGAACGCAATTTCAGACTACACAACAATTTGCCATTCACTATTTGTACTGGAGTTAACAACAACCAAGAAATTTGGAGATTTTATTTTTCCAATTTTTTGCATACTTCAATTTGAAAACTTAATTAGTTTTTGAGCAATTTGCACAATTTTCGCATTCACAAACTTATTTTATTTTATTTTTTTCTTTCACTTCATTTTGGTCTACTTTATTGAGTTATCAACAGCTTTGGAGTGAATTTGCTAAGTTGTTAACTCGTTTCACTTTAGCGGTTTTCATGTGCATATTTCTTTTTCAATGTAGAATATGAACTCAACTGCTCAACCGCAAATAGCTTTTATCAAACCAAAAAATGCTTGCATACATTTAGGGGTCTCGTGTAATCATCGTAAATTTTTTGCATACTTTAAGGGGCCTTGTATTAAGGTCATCCTTCCCGGTGACAGCTTACTACTGATTTCTAATCACCTGGGTCACATCCCCAGTTTTACCCATAATATCACATCACCTGTTTAGCGTTTTGTCACATTATTTGCTTAAAATTAAATTGTGTTCACCAGGGTAGCACAAAAAAAATGTCACATCGCTAGCAATCATATTGTCGCACTATTTTTCTACCAAAATGCCTGTGTTGCCTCACCTCATGACCGTAATATCACATCACCAGTTGAGAATGATAATATGATAAAAAATAACAGGTTACGCATCACTTGTCTGAAATTTCACATCATCTATTGACTAGAATGTCACATCACTAGCCGTCATATGGTTGCACCATTTGCATATTAAAATTCCAAGACCATAATGTCACATCACCTGGTGATATAATGTCACATCACCTGGTGATCATAATGTCACATCACCTTAGGCTGATCACCTGGTAAAAATATATACTACATATGCTACTAGGTAACATCAGGAGCACTGTACTTTAAGTGACCATTAGGGTGCATCACTGGCGGTATCTCCTTTCACATCATCACATCACATCATATGATGTGAAACGAATTTGAACTCGGAGTAAAAAATGATTAAGGTAAGAATTGTGGCGGCTTCCAAGCCATGGACAACGGTGTGCGGCTCATTAAAATCGGACTTAAAATGGCGACGTAGTGTCAAAAAAAGTAAATAGCCCATTGGGGGGGCGTGGCAAAAAAAAAATTTTTTTTGGGATCGCCTTCAAAATATATTTAATCCTAGGGGTGAACTGGAAAAACTTTTTTTTTGTATGGGGACCGATCCGGGCTAGTGACCATAATATCACATTAGCTATTGAGCAGGATGTCACATCATTCGTCTGATCACCTCGTAAAAATATATTCTAAGTATATGCTACTAGCTTAACATCAAGAGCACTGCACTTTATGTAACCACAATATCACATCACCTGTTGAGCAGGATGTCACATCGTTAGCCTATTTGTCATTTTGTCGCATCATTTGGGTGAAATTTAAATCTGAGCACCAGGGTAATGAATTTTACTTCATCTAGTGACTAGAATATCACATCATTAGCCTTTACATATATTTTTGCATCATTTGCCTAGCAAAACTCATGTCATATCACACTATGAGCTTAAGGGTGACCATAATGTCACATCACCTTATGAGAATGATGTTACATCATTCGGCTGATTACTGGGTAAAAGTATATTCTAGGTATATGCTACTAGCTTAACATCAAGAGCACTGCACTTTATGTGACCATAATATCACATCACCTGCAGAGCAGGATGTCACATTGTTAGCCTATTTGCCATTCTGTCGCATCATTTGGGTGAAATTTAAATGTGAGCACCAAGGTAACATATGACACCTGAATTTTACTTCATCTGGTGACTAAAATATCACATCATTAGCCGTTATATTGCTGCATTATTTGTCTAGCAAAATTCATATCATATTACAATATGGGCATAATGGTGACCATAATGTCACCACATCACCTTATGAGCAGAATGTCACATCATGTGGTTACCAATCGACAATACGGGCAGAATTTTTTTTACTTTTAGTAGTGCAACTGTATTTTTGTTGCTTCAAATATTCATACTCATAACTATAACTTACCAATTCGGCTCCGCAAATATATATGTTTTGGGGTTATTCGGTTTTAAGAGTTATTCATATAACTTTCTAATATTTTTGTGATTGTGGCTATGTGTGATTTTATGCTATGGAAATGTCAATATGCTTCAAGCACATCCAGTCACATGCACATATACAGTTGTATTTGTATATGATTTGATGTTTGTATTTGGATTTGTTTGATTTTAGTTTAAGAACTCTTAACTTTGTTTGTGTTGACTTTTAGCTTTTAAAAGATAATCCAAACTAAATTGGTATTTTATTAATTATATTTGTGGTAAAATAAATTATACAAGATCAATGTCAAAGTTAATTTAAATAAATTGGTTTGTCGAAGATGTGAAAATATTAATGTATGTTTGTATTAGGGTGGGCCATAATAAATCGATTTTCGTATACAGATATTCGATTTCTAGACCATAAATGGAGTATAATAAAAAAGGACGTGTTTCACTCGGGGACTGCAGCGGTAAAGCTATTGCATATCACTTTTTATTAACTTATGCAATTATAATATTTATGAAAACTGAATGAGCATATTTATGACTTTAGAGCAGTACAGCCTTAATCTGTTAACAGTATAGCCTATACAGCTCCAATTTTATGTAATCGGCCTGCTGCTAATATCAGTACAACGTCATACGCCTAAATGTAGGCAACGCTTATATTTATTTTTGCAAGTTATGTTGCTAACGCCGAAACTTTTAACATTGCAAAAAAGTTCGTTACGAACTTTTTTAACATTAACATATTTTTCATTTCACTGCCATGGTCAAGGCCTGCGATGAAATCTATGTAATAGCTTAAAAACAATTATTTTTTTATGTTAATGGAAAACGTGCCTCCCTTCCCTTAACTTACCGATAGAGCAGTGCCTTCCATTCAATTGCATTTATTTTTATTTTTTTTGTTATTAATCTTTATTTAAATTTATTTATTATTTCATTGGCTGTGTACATATTTTTTAGAATTAATTTTTATTTAGGAATTTTTTTCTAAATATTAACTAATATTAATTTAAATTTTTTTCATATTCAATTTCATAACTAGATAACTATTTACAACTTTGCTTAGCATAAAATTTAAAAATTCTTAAAAATATTTTTTCAACATGAACTTTGTAAGTTTTCTGCTTCTTCTTCTACCTCTCTATGAAATAAGTTAACTATTACTTACTGCTACAACTTGGCAATTACAATACACTTAGAACAATTTTAAAAGTTTTATTTTACAATATCAGCAAAATTTTTTTGATATTTTAAATTCCTTATAATTCCTACTTATTTATGTACTTACGTACTTACTTACTTTTAAACTTATACTTAAGTTTAAATTAAATTTTCAATTTTTTTTCCTCTTTATTCTCTATGTAAATGGAAACCTAATAACAACAACAACACAAATATGTTTACAAATATTTTACTACTTACTATTAAATCAGCGTCTTACTCACATACATATATAATTTGTTTTGCAAAGTCGTTCTTGCGCTTCATAAAAGCACCTGTTTCTTTTGCTCCTTCCGCCGTCTCTCACTTTTTTACAATATTTACATACATAAAAGATATTCAATTATGTCAAGTTTTTGCTTGTGCTTATTATTTGTAAATCCTTTCTCGAAATATTTACTCATTGCTGTGATATTCGTTGAATTGCGCGGCCAGTACAGTGGGCACTCTTTAAAAGGACTTCACATTTGCGCCATAATATTACCACTTTTACCAATTATTCTTCTTCTTCTACTACTTCTTTTTTAGAATGAAACAATGCGCTAACAAGTACCGCCTCGCAGTGTTACACAGCACCAAAATATATGTGAAAAGTGGCCTGAAAATAAATGAAGGTACACTCAGAATAATTTTTGTCAACATGAACCATGTTAAACTAACAAGAAAGATCCTGTTAAATTTTCATGAGATAATGAGGCAGATAGTGTTGTTTTAACAGGAATTCATGTTAATTTAACAGGAGTTCATGTTAATTTAACAGGAGTTCATGTTAATTTAAAAGGAGTTAACATGACTTCCTGTTAAATTAACATGAAGTGAAGTTATTCAACTTGAACTTCAGGTTAAAATAACATGATCGATCGTGCTGAAAAATAATAACCTGAAAAAGTGTTGAAAAAGTATTGATTTTACATGAACATTTTTCTGTGTGCATAAGAACGGAAAATAATAGAAATTGTTCTACCAAAATAAGAGGGTTTAGAATATGCCCGAGGAGGGTATGCCTGTCGTAAGAGCTGACTTAAATTTACTTCGACCCCGGCTACGGGCTCAAAGAAACCACAAGGTGCTATTCTCCAGGTGCTAACCAGATTCATATCCGGCCAAGGACTGTTGACATCAGTACAACCCTGTCTGGTCCGTGGCGTATTTTTTGGTAAGTGGATCTTCCGACTAGGCAGGGCGAAGTACTGTTAAAACAACAACAACAAACAAACAAAATCAAGCTTTGGAAAAATTTCACATGGATAATAAAATAACACTGTACAACAGCGGAAAAATCCCAGAGGGTTTATCATCGTTTTTACAGAGAGAAAACCTAGGGTGACCCGAAAAATCTGACTTCAGATTCGTATTCAGCACACACAAAAGCTTCAGAAATCATTGAGAAACCCGATGGGATTTTCAAGAACTTCAATTTTGTTGTACGGTGTAATTTAAAGCTCTTTGGATACACTATATTGAAAGATAATGGACCTCATACATAAGGGGTGAGCATTTACACAGACTCAATTTTTTGAGCAGAGGCTAAGTATAACACAGAGAAGCCACCTTTTACATGAAATGTTCGTCTTTTATGTATAAGACCGAATCTAGAACTATCCAACAAATATTTGGAAACAAAATTTTTTAATGAACCCCCAAAAATAATCACTCACGCTGATAAACCCTTCCAAGCTATCCCCAAAAACCATAAGTTTCTGAAAGCAGTGATCGATCTAAAGCATAATTAGCCAATGTTATGTTAGCCACTGCTGAGCAATTGAGGCATACGACTCACCTCATTGTTTGTTTCGAAACCAGTGAAACAATATCAATACCAGGCCTCCCTAAGCAGTGAAGAGTTCATAGCGCTATACTTAAACGGCTTATGTGCTGTTCATGCTGAGCCTGCATTTCGTATTTTATCATTTAGTTCAAAATGCAGCATTTTTTCCATACAATTTTGAAAGCTAAACGCAACTAAATGCTACTATATTACTGCTTTAGCATTTTCGAAGATACAGTACGAACAAAAATTTCCTTGTATGAAGAAAAAGTGAAAGAAAAATATTGCATACTTTTGGGCGAACCGCTGTTTATATTAGGATATCTTCTAACTAAGCAAGTCAACGTACTGATGCAATAATTTTTCTTGTTAAAAGTGGCAATTTTCGAGGTGAAGAGTTTCCAAGTTTGTTTAGAAAGTCGGTTTCTTTACCCACGGACTCACTTTTATAAAAGAAAGGGAGTTTATCTGAAAAAGGCATGCATACTTCCACTTGCGATTTAGGAGCGCACCTTAAGCATTCGAAATGTAGCTAAATGCGCATTTTACAAATGTGGCAGCATGAACGCATCTTCGAAATGTACGACCGAAAATGGAAAATGCTGCTATTAAAACTCAGCATGAACACTACATTAATAACCCCCTTGTGAGCCATTTTTCCAAAATTAATGACCTCCTTCCCCCTTAGGTAAGACTTGATGAGATTTGTTTGAACGCCGCCGCCCCATTAGGTGTGAAGAATCCGTTACGAATCGTGAAATCAACATCAAAAAATTTTTCTGAAAAAATTGTGTTTCTAAACAGGGTCGACAGATGCCGTTCTGATTCGACTAACAAGTGTAGGCGCTGTCAATTTGTAGGAAAAACAATCAAAGCACAACCCCACAATTAGAAGGAGAGACTTAGCGCAAAAAACTTTTGGGAAGTTTATGATGACTAGAGTTCGCCCAGTGATTGAAATTCAACCACAAAAGCTTATTTTATTTTCCTACCTTTTTGCTATTTCTTAAATTTTCCTTTTTTTCCATATTTTTTATATTTTTGGTTTCTATACATTCCTATACATTTTGCCTTTTCCTCCCTCTTTACACCATTCAGTAATGTAGTCTCAATGTTGATGATTATTTATGCTTCTTAGGTCGTCTTCATACGTATTTCTTTCCTTTCATTTGCTTTTATTTTCTTCCACGCAGAGAACGAACCGTGTTAGTCTTCCACGCTAACTGAACGTAGACTAGTTGGGAGCGACGATGTCTGAGCAAGCATTTGCTTCTCTGAATACCCACTCACAGATTTTGTTTTTGTAAACACTGTTTGTACCTACGCTCATGTTTATTATTGCTGCCAACAAAACAACTCACATTCGGACTCTCCCCAACTGCAATGAATGCAAGCACAACAATGCAAGTGTACCTACATACATACACACATAACAGCGGCTCTATAAAGTGAATGCGTGTTCAGCACTTGTAGTGGTGTGACTTTCAAATCATATTATAATTAATTTTATTTTTTTCGTTTGTTGTCGCACACCCTGCTCGGCGAGACCTGTCGATACATATCAAATTTTAAGCATTGCGCATTTATATATAATAGATAATAGATAAACTTGTAGGAATATAAAGCCGACCAAACTTTATTCTAAATCTCATTTAAAAAGAGCAATAAACCGCTTTAAATTCATCAGATTCGGAGTAATTTTGAGTTATATGAGTATAATATGATCCCTGAAGTCTATGGAATTTCAACAGCGAAAAAAGTTGCTTATGGTCCCAGGGGTATTTGATATCATACGATTCTTCTTTTTAATACCGAGTCCCTTTTCTGAGTCAATTGGCTCTTTACGTTCTTTCGATGTGTAGTGTAACTAGCTGCATGTTATGCAGCCAATTGACTCGGAAAACGGACTCGGTATGAAAAATAAGAATCGTATGATATCAAAAATCCCTGGAATCATAACCAACTTTTTTCGCTGTTGAAAGTCCACACACTTCAGTGATCATAAAAACCACATTTTACTTGCAAAAGCAAATTTAAAAGAAATACCTTTCAAAGTTAGTAAAGATCAGTCCCAGATTAGTGGGTACCTACTGCATTTCCTCTGTTACAAGCTTATATCTCATAAGCTTTCGAAACATTATCAAAAAAGCTGCTATAAATTTTATCAGGTAATCCCACTCTAAATTAGTGCAGTTCGTTTTTAAAGAGTCTTCACTCTGTTTGCACATTTGGGTAGCTCAATAATTTTGAATTCCCCTACTCCTCAACTTTCTTTTTGCAATTTCCGTTTTTGTACGTTATTAAAATTGTACACAGCACGTCGCCAAGTCTCTTGCAGGCCTGATTTACTTGATGGATCTCGTTATATTTGGTACATACTTGTGTATATGTAAATTATTGTCTTGAATGCCTACCTCAGTGGAATCTTATTTTTTTTTTTTGCTTCCCCCTGCCAGCAATCGCGCGAAATGCAGCTCCATCAATTCGCAAATATTTGTTTCATCAATCGGTGTACACTTTGTACATACGTATATAAATATTGGGAGATGAAGCGATTTATGTAGATTGTGAAATATTAAGTTATTCTTGTTTGTTTCTGCGCGGAAATGGGTAAGAGTTTGAAGCGAAAACCAGTTGCGAAAGGAGTGAATCCAAATTACCAAGGGGAATATATGAAAAAAAAAGAAATGCTGCAAGTTCAAGAGCTTTGTAAGATTTCATATATAACTACTACTCAGTTTTTTTTTCAAAATTGTCTTTCCAAAACACAAAATTTTCAGATCTTGCCCTCGTAGAAGACACATTCTCAAGTAAGCTCATTCATAATGCCAGCTTTCTTTTAGGCTTTACAATTCCATATGGTAATATGAAATATCATGTCGACTTACTAACACCACATATTTATGTACTACTCACTCAATACACAAGGTAGGGGTAATCCCTATGGTGTCGCTGGATAATCACGGCACATCATGACGAATAACAAAACAAAAAGATTGCTACTCACAACGAGGCAAGCGCAAGCGGCATGATATGCTAATAATGAAAGCTAAGTTACATTATTTAGTCTCATGGAAATGTGCATGTGCCTGTTGGTGAATATATGTTTATAAGTATGCCCATTTATACAAAACTTGGGTAAGTGTATGGGCATCTATTTTCTTGATGTTAAATATATTATAAAATAAAATAAAATAAAATAAAATAAAATAAAATAAAATAAAATAAAACAAAATAAAATCAAATAAAATCAAATAAAATAAAATAAAATAAAGTAAAATAAACAAAAATAAAAAAAAAATAAAATAAAATAAAATAAAATAAAATAAAATAAAACAAAGTAAAATAAAATAAAATAAAATAAAATAAAATAAAATAAAATAAAATAAAATAAAATATAACAAAAAAATAGTAAAAAAAAGTAAAAAAAATTAAATAAAAAACTTAATTAAATTAAACTAAATTACATATATGTAACATATGTAAAAAAATTAATAAAAAGTTAAAATAAAAATTAAAATGAAAAAAGTTAGTAAAATATAAAAAAAAAAAAAACAAAACAAAAAAATTTAAAATAAAATAAAATTAAATAAAAAATTGAGTAAATGAAATCAAAAAATATAATAAATGAAGATAAAAAACAAGAAATATAAGTTATAAAAAAAAAAATAATAATAATAACAATAAAATTATAATTCAAAAAGTTTACAAAAATAACAATAAAACTATAATTCAAAAAGTATATAAATTATAATTAAAAAATTTAATATAATCATCAAATATAATAAAAAAATAAACCATTGATTCTATTATTTTACTTCATTTTACCTATCTTTTCTGGTTCTTTTTTGTAATATGGGCTATCGGCCTTTGATTTATTTAATTAAATTTATTTTTAAATTTCATTTTAATTTTTTTTTTTTATTATTTTATGTTCCTTAATT
>CAXKVI010000503.1:0-26861 GCA_964058755.1 Campiglossa producta | reverse complement strand
GGATATAAAGTACTTGATTGCCTTCATCAAGTCATCTAAATGGTTCGAGGAAGAGTAACGGTGTCGGTTTAGGAGTGTCAGTGCCGGGATTCTGCCACGTGGAGAATCCCAACTACTCAGGGGATTTTCCTAGTGTTGGTGGTATCACAACGGGCTTTTCACAACTGGCCTAATCGCATTTTTTGCAGGTTAGCAATGATATGCCACATAAAAAAGTAGCCTCGAAGGCGCACTTTATCACAAGTCATAAATATCTTTTGTTGGCTTCAAACAATCAGACAGAAAACGACAAACAAATGTTGAATGCTGAGAGAGGGCATCGATATGTTTATATGTGTGTGTGTAAGTTGCAGACTTTTTATCGTTAAAATATTGTCGCATGAAATTTTTCAGGGGCACATGGCCAGAGGTGCCTAGCGCTATGCAACAGTTTGGTAAAGTTTCAGTTATGGATATCTGTGTGTGTGTGTTGGTTTTCATGGTGATGTTGAGCAGAAAGTTATTGACAAATCTTTTTGTTTTAGTTTAAAATAAATGTGGGTAGGTGTATGGTGTAAATGATGCACAAAGTTTTAATTGAGATCGCTTATATTTTGAATGGCTGTGTCATAATCATTAAAACTAACGATTCTTTGAATACAAAATGATACCCTAGCTATTAAAAATGAAAAGAAAGTTATGACAAATCTTCCTAATTATTGAAACTTCGAAAAAGTGTTGTCCAGTCTGAAACTTGTTTCATTTCTATACAACGAAGCAAGTGGAATTTCAGTTTTGAGCAAAAACTATCATCGAACTTGAGCAGAGATGATGGCATGAAATTTCAAACTTAACGCCTCCACCACCCACCCAAAAGCCAGACAGACTACGACCGCTAAATTGATTGAAAATGCACATGAGCACATAGATCAAAAATGAGCAGCAATAACAACAACAACAACTTAAAAAACTTTGAAGAGCCCAATCATAGCAGACAACACAAATCACAAAATAAGCTTATGCCAACAGCAACAGCACAAAAACCTAATTATCTATAACCATCTTAGCTGAGAGTCGATAAGTTTGTGCCTGCAATCATCGACATTATAGGTAGCTAAAAGAAAAATATATAATCAATAGTCACAGTCAAGGTAACGAAGGCGATAGAAGAGGGGAGTATCATACCAAAGAGGAGGAGGCCGAAAGGAAGCCTTATGTCAGGCGCCGCAAAGTACGTCGTAGGTTGGTTCTTTGGCAACGTAGCTTACTTATCTTACTACACACACATTTTTTTTTGTAAATCTGTAATACAAGTATTACAGAGTGCAAAATGATGCTAAATTATGACTATGCAGGTAAACTTAATGCAGCTCCTCTTAGAACCAGTAAATATAGTATGTACTTAGAAGGCAAAGATCGGCAAACCTTACTCAGTTGAGTATTATTCTCAACACATGTATTCTTACTGAAATGCAGAGCAGTCGCTGTTGGGAGCGCAACGTTACACCACTGCAGCGTAATTACGCTTCTCTTTACCAAAACACTCTCACGTTTCAATTTGCCGACCTCTGCTATAAGCCTAATATTAATGCTCATTTTCCAGTTTCATATTATTCATAATGATAGAAAATTATGGAAGAACGTTGTTATCAAATGGCTTAGCTGTTGTTGTGCTATGCTCATTTGGCAAGCACACCTTTGCTAGCAAACTACTAAGGAAAAAAGGAGGCGAGAATACGGAAGTCGGATTTGCTTTGTAAGAAGGCAAGACAATGCAGGCAGCAATGTAAGGGCCCGGTATGGTACTTTTGGTTAGATAAACTTATGTGAGGGAGATTAGTGCTATAAATACTTATGTATATAAATAGCAGCCAAACTATGGGAAGCAAACTTGTATCAGCATGGGTTTATTTTGATAAATATGCCCATAAATAGCGATAATGTATTAAGCAAAATCTAATATTTGAATGGTATGAATCTGTTGAAGACTGCACTGGTACCTTGTGTATATTGTGCCCTCTTCTCCTTACAATGCCTCATTTAGTCCCAGATTCCTAAGAAATGGAAGATTTACACCACCTATCCAGATGAGTCGCTGATTTTCTTTGGTATTTATGTCAGAGCGCCCCTGACGGAATTTTGTTGTCTGCAGGTGTTATTGCATTTGAGTACTGCAAAGCCCCTAGGTCCCTAGTTAGTTAAAAGTGGAAAGTAGCATTTTCGGTTCAAACCAATTTTCAAAAAAACTTAATTTGTGCGCCACCTACCGGAATTTTTTTTCGATCAAATATTGCATTTTTACCGTGGTCTGAACTATGATTCAAGTTTCAAGTCGCTAACTCTCCTGGAAGTTACACAAAAATCGACCGCAATATTCTCACAATTCATCGACTTTTAGATTCTTCTATCAGAGCGTCACTTACCCGAATTTGGTTTTATCCGTCACAGTGTCCTAAACTATGTACAAAGTTTCAAGTTTATTGGTCGACGGTCGATGCGCCACCTAGCGGAATTTGTTTTAGCATAATTTTTATGACAAAGTTTTAAATTTATATAGCTCGATGCGTGCGACACCTACTGGACTTTTTCACTCGCATTGACTTGTCACTGAGTGGTTCAACGAGAAGCTATCTGAAAAGATAAGCAAGAAAGGGGCTTAATAAGCGGCGACTAATATGCACATCGGTAATGACGTGCTAACCCATGGATATGATGCCTCTACCTTCTCATTACCCATCTTCTTCTTCATTACGGATAAGGGATGACATGAACCTAGAAGGTTCCACTGGTCATACGAAATCGCTCCCGAGACAGTCGGACAGTACTGCAAGCGAGTACGGGAGCGTACCAGGCTGATATCCGGCCAAGGGCTGTCATTTCGACATCACTCCCCAAACACCTCGGGGAGTATTTTTTTTAGCAACAACAACAAGACCTTTGATCTCACGGGCGGCAAATAAGTAGAAACAAATTTTTAAAATTTCTTTTGTAAGCTTTTATTTTCTATTATGTTCTATTAAAGCTTAGAGCACATTGAACCATAAAAGTTCACCTTGATATTATTACTATACAAGAATATTGATTAAATAAGCTACTTATTATTACTTCCAGTAAATGCACAAGAAACTGAGTTTGTATCCTCTTTGCTCCACATCGAAAATCTTTTTGTACAAAAGCAACCACTTTCTTATCACATGTCCACCTCCATGACAGCTCAAGCTACTTCCTTTCCTCATACACCTCCCTCACCAGCTTGTATGCGTCACACAAAGCTGCCTTGATTTCACTTCACCACAATTTTCTCGCACATTAAATTTATTGTCAGCCATTGACAGCAGCAATCAAATCATGATATCCACTCATTTGACAGACAGCAAGACATTATTTCCGTCAATTACAAAGGCATACAACAACAACAACAACAACAACAACAACAACAACAACAACAACACCATTCGTCATAATATATCCTGCAGATACTTATAACTACCTTTAATAGACGACAATATAATAACAACATCACCACGAAACACAAACAACAATAAACTTAGTGGTAATAATAATAATAAGTAATAACATTACAATTGTAAGTATCAATGTTAACCACTGACAACAATAGAAGCAACAACAACAACATTTCTATTGCAAACTAGCTTTTGTATTTTATGTATGTAGGCATATAAATCATATTAGAAATATCTCTGTCATGTTATAATGCGAACAAAAGCTTCGTCAAATCCGCAATGTGGCTTCACTTTTCATCAAAGAATTATCGCTATCAATTTAATTGATAGATTTCCTTGATGTTGTGAAGTATAGGGCAACCTTTACATTCGGATCAGGGTACCTTACAGTTGAAGTGGTTAATAAAATCTTAATGCATTCCCCAACGTTTTGCAAAGTTGATGATTTATGTACTCGTGTTACTCAAATTGGTATATGCTTACCTGAACGTAGTGCAAGTTATATCTCGATATCTCAATTCGTTTCGGAGATATCAAACAAAACATGAACACAATTTATCTAAACTTTTCTTTCTTGAATCAATAAATATTACTCATACGCCGTGTATGACATATAAAAAGTGCATTATAACTGGAAAATTTCAAGATATACACAATTTTTTCTATTAAAAACCATATTGTTACGCAATCTACTAAAATACTTTTGGATTCCCAATGTTCTTTTCTTGCGTATACGATTTTTCAATATCCTTGTAAGGAATCCTGTTGTCCTTATAAAAATTCAAAGGTGTAGATTTGCTGCACAGTCTTTAGTATATGGGGAAAATATTAAAAACTAATGGCGGCGGTATACCAACAGGTTATCATAACCTCTAACGAGAATTTTAGCAGAGCTTCTCTTTCCAACGTGTGTTGCTTTTTGAGTTTTCCTACAAGTTGGCGGGACCTACAGTTTTTTGCCGACTCCGAACGATTTTTTTGCTGAGAAGCTTCTCATGGCAGAAATACACCCGGAGAGTTTGGTAAACTACTGCCGAGGGGCGACCCCGTTTTAGAAAAATTCTTTTTCTAAATAATTTTTGATGTTACTTTTGTCGGACCACGACTTGGTGTAGAAGGCCGAACACTTAACCCCTACACCACGGCGGGAAAATATTAAAGTTATGTAATTTTCAGAGCCTTAATGGGTTTTTTGCGAAAAGCATATGAAACATGGGCAAAAAATGTGCCATGAATAAAGGTCATACGATTGATTTTTCAAAACCGAAACTGTAACCCTTATTTTGATCTTTTACAAAAAGGTACCCTGAAAAATTTCCATGGAAGATTGTCGATCAGGGTTACAAAAGACACGTTTTGACATCAGTATCAATATTCTGAAAAAGGAAATTTGACTACATAGTTGAATGAAGCCATCGAAAAAAATTTACGAGTAAAATTTTTTGTGTTCGTGTTTTTATTTGAAAACCGGAAAGAAACCGTAACCGAAACCCAAATAAATGTTGAACAGCGAAACCAAAAACGAAACTGTAACCGAAACTAAAATAAATGTTGAAGAGCGAAACCGAAAACGAAACCGAAACATGTTATAAAGCTGAAATAAATTACAAAACCGAAACCAAAACCGGAACGTTATTTTAATCGGTTTCATACCTTGATATTTATTTAAGTATAATCAAAAGGTAGCAAAAATATTGTCAAAACGCCATACCTCTAAAAAGACTTTTTTTTACAGACAATCTCAAAATTCGTTATCTACAACATAGCCTTGATGCAATCGCCCCCACGCAAAATCACCTTTATGAATTGCTACTTTCATCTTTGATCAAGATATTAAGATACAGTCACATACATACATTATCCAAATAAAATAGGTAAGTAGAATTGCGGATGCGTGAGGAAGGGAAATTTTCAGATATTAACATAATATTTTTTTTTTTACTACGCTTCAATACACATGTGTGCTTAAACGAAAGTTCATATACGATTGCATATTTAATATAGGTTTTGCTGAGGGGCTTCTGTGCTGCTTTTGAGCTTTATCAATTATGTATGGTTTGAGTGCAGTCACAATGTATTCTACTTAAGTATTGGGGCGACATCGTAATCTTTAGATTATTACTTACCGTTTTACATACATTTATTTTATGAGCTTGCCTTTTACTTAGTAGCAATGCGACATTCCTTTTTTTGAACCGATTTGTTTAATGTGACCTTTTTTATCTTTTTCTTCATGAAACATTACCATAATTTGAAAATTTTTACCAAATAGCTTCAAAATAAAGTATCAAAACTTTCTCAATTCGGCATTCGAATTTCATGCCTAAATTTATTTTCATACTAAATATTTTCATACAATGAAAAAAGCCATAAACCCATTTTCCCACACCACAAATCAGCCATCAACGCCTTTCCATTATCCGGTAACAGCTACAGATTTAATTATTTTAACATATCAATCACAAATAGTCAATATCCATTAAACATTTTTTGTTACTTCACACAGCAACAAAAACAACAACAACATGTGTAGGTACGTGAGTTATTGCTTTAAATTTAAATTGGGCTGAAAAACGCAAACAATGAGGGTTAAAGGTGAGTTTGAATGCGCGATATGAAGCCGCGTGTCGTGCAACTATTTGCTCTTCCATGTAACAGGATAACTGTATATCATGAAAAAAAAAAAAATATTAAAATGAATAAATTTAAATTAGTAAAACCAAAAGTGAAAAAAAAAAATGTATGAGCGAATAAATTACATAGAGTTTCAACAAAACAATATTGATGATTTACATATTTTTGTACGCATGTGTGCACACATTTTTGTGCGCTTAGAATTAAACAAATAAAATTAATTTTGTTAGAAACAGCTGAGGCTAAATTTCATGTATAAATTCACCAAAACAAATTATGTTTGTTGTTAAATATTTATAAGAGATTGCCTACATTTAGGCGCTCAAGCGTGGATTTGCATTTAACGTCTGCTCCTAGTACTATGCAATGTACGCAAAACAATGGCTTCAATTTAAAAATTGTAATGCCAAAATCAATTTCGTTAATAAATAGAGATCGGTTTTATAAGCGCCTAAAAGTTTGTAAGTTTTGAAAGTTTGTTTATGGGCGTTTTACAATCTTAATACATCTTAAAAAAAAATTATTTTTTTTTCGTTTATTTATTTTTTTTTTGTTTTGTACCTATATATCATTTTTTATTTTATTTTTTTCATTTTATTTTATTTTATTTTATTTTAAATTACTTTATTTTATTTTATTTTATTTTATTTTATTTTATTTTATTTTATTTTATTTTATTTTATTTTATTTTATTTTATTTTATTTTATTTTATTTTATTTTATTTTATTTTATTTTATTTTATTTTATTTTATTTTATTTTAATTTATTTTATTTTATTTTATTTTATTTTATTTTATTTTATTTTATTTTATTTTATTTTATTTTATTTTATTTTATTTTATTTTATTTTATTTTATTTTATTTTATTTTATTTTATTTTATTTTATTTTATTTTATTTTATTTTATTTTATTTTATTTTATTTTATTTTATTTTATTTTATTTTATTCTATTTTATTTTATTTTATTTTATTTTATTTTATTTTATTTTATTTTATTTTATTTTATTTTATTTTGTTTTATTTTATTTTATTTTATTTTATTTTATTTTATTTTATTTTATTTTATTTTATTTTATTTTATTTTATTTTATTTTATTTTATTTTATTTTATTTTATTTTATTTTATTTTATTTTATTTTATTTTATTTTATTTTATTTTATTTTATTTTATTTTATTTTATTTTATTTTATTTTATTTTATTTTATTTTATTTTATTTTATTTTATTTTATTTTATTTTATTTTATTTTATTTTATTTTATTTTATTTTATTTTATTTTATTTTATTTTATTTTATTTTATTTTATTTTATTTTATTTTATTTTATTTTATTTTATTTTATTTTATTTTATTTTATTTTATTTTATTTTATTTTATTTTATTTTATTTTATTTTATTTTATTTTATTTTATTTTATTTTATTTTATTTTATTTTATTTTATTTTATTTTATTTTATTTTATTTTATTTTATTTTATTTTATTTTATTTTATTTTATTTTATTTTATTTTATTTTATTTTATTTTATTTTATTTTATTTTATTTTATTTTATTTTATTTTATTTTATTTTTTTTATTTTCTTTTTTTCTTGTATTTTATTTTATTTTATTTTATTTTATTTCATTTTCTTCTTGTATTTTTTTTTTTGCTTATTTTTGCAGTTATCGCACTACACGCACAAAATGGCTACCATTTCAGGCGCTTCATGCTGCAATTTTATTTAACATGTGCGCCTAAAATCATACTACATTCAGAAAACAATTGCACCATATTACTAAACTCAATGTTTGTCAAAAGTAAACAACAAAACAAAACAAAAATCAGCAAAAACTAATTTCGATTGCCCCCGCCGACTTGACTACGCAAAAAATCAATAAATGGATTAATAAAATCACAATGCGCCTAAGTGTATGCGTTGACTTTAAACAAGCAAAAACAAGTTTACAATTTAATTTTTATAATAATAGCATAAAATTATTCGTAGTGCAAAAAATTAACGCCAAATGAATTGCCACCCAAGCCAAACAACTGTCAATAATTAATTTTTGCGGATTTTGTGGCTGACTGTTGCGAGTGATTAATGTAAACATTTCAACCAAGTGCGACCAGATTGAACGCTGCATCACTCAGCGTTAGTCAAATTGTCAAGTTTGGTTTTTATAGTGCAACATATTTGGTTGGCACAAACAATCAACAACAACTTGAGTAATGATGGTGCTCGTGCGCCGAGTATGCGTTTATATTTATATTATGTGCGTGTTGCATAATTATAGGCGCGCTTTGCCCACATGACCCGGCTATTAATGAGGGAGCAAGACAGTGTGGGCGGAGTAAATATATATTTATTCACTTCATTATCAACAATTTGTTAGTAAGCAAATTTCATTATTAACTACAGGCTATTTTATGGCCTTTTTTATTTTTCCATTAAACATTGCATATTTTAAGGCAGACGTTTGGTAGACACTGTAATGTGGCACGTAAATCATTTGTTGACATTTCTGATTACAAATGTCAGCGCTTTGACACGTCTGGCCTGTAAGCGAAAATATTTAATGAAAAAGCTGTCATTTAGTGTGATTCTGTATAGGTATTTGAGCAATATTTGTGAACATACTTATTAGTAAATTCCATTGCATACATTTAGGCGGTTAGGCATGCAAATTTTCTATTTATCAGCATGCAATATTACTTATTTTGAAATTTGTTTATTTGTTGCAAATTGTTTCAAAAAATTGCTATGACTAACTGCGCTTGCATGACTATTCCGGATAGTTTTATTTTTATTTTGGTTTTATTTTGCTTGTTAGCCAAATATTGCATTGCATGCCAACATGCAAATTTTTAAGTACCGTTTGTGTTTCTACATATTATATGGTCATGGAAGCATAAGTCTTGCATGACTCTATCAAGTTTTTGGTGCTGTACACTTGGCTTATCGGCGCTATACAACGGTAATCACTCATGAAACACTTGACTTGGATGAAGTAGTTTGCGGAAAGTAATGACGTGGCCTAGTTGGATTTTAAATGGAATGGGAAAAAACTGAAGTAAATAAAAACAAATTAAATTTTATTATATTAGAAGAAGTTAGTAATAAAAAAAAAAAACAAAAAAAAAAATTAAAGTTAATTTAATTTCATTTCATTTTATTTTATTTTATTTTATTTTATTTTATTTTATTTTATTTTATTTTATTTTATTTTATTTTATTTTATTTTATTTTATTTTATTTTATTTTATTTTATTTTATTTTATTTTATTTTATTTTATTTTATTTTATTTTATTTTATTTTATTTTATTTTATTTTATTTTATTTTATTTTATTTTATTTTATTTTATTTTATTTTATTTTATTTTATTTTATTTTATTTTATTTTATTTTATTTTATTTTATTTTATTTTATTTTATTTTATTTTATTTTATTTTATTTTATTTTATTTTATTTTATTTTATTTTATTTTATTTTATTTTATTTTATTTTATTTTATTTTATTTTATTTTATTTTATTTTATTTTATTTTATTTTATTTTATTTTATTTTATTTTATTTTATTTTATTTTATTTTATTTTATTTTATTTTATTTTATTTTATTTTATTTTATTTTATTTTATTTTATTTTATTTTATTTTATTTTATTTTATTTTATTTTATTTTATTTTATTTTATTTTATTTTATTTTATTTTATTTTATTTTATTTTATTTTATTTTATTTTATTTTATTTTATTTTATTTTATTTTATTTTATTTTATTTTATTTTATTTTATTTTATTTTATTTTATTTTATTTTATTTTATTTTATTTTATTTTATTTTATTTTATTTTATTTTATTTTATTTTATTTTATTTTATTTTATTTTATTTTATTTTATTTATTTTATTTTATTTTATTTTATTTTATTTTATTTTATTTTATTTTATTTTATTTTATTTTATTTTATTTTATTTTATTTTATTTTATTTTATTTTATTTTATTTTATTTTATTTTATTTTATTTTATTTTATTTTATTTTATATTATTTTATTTCATTTTATTTCATTTTATTTTATTTTATTTTATTTTATTTTATTTTATTTTATTTTATATTATTTTATTTCATTTTATTTTATTTTATTTTATTTTATTTTATTTTATTTTATTTTATATTATTTTATTTTATTTTATTTTATTTTATTTTATTTTATTTTATTTTATTTTATTTTATTTTATTTTATTTTATTTTATTTTATTTTATTTTATTTTATTTTATTTTATTTTATTTTATTTTATTTTATTTTATTTTATTTTATTTTATTTTATTTTATTTTATTTTATTTTATTTTATTTTATTTTATTTTATTTTATTTTATTTTATTTTATTTTATTTTATTTTATTTTATTTTATTTTATTTTATTTTATTTTATTTTATTTTATTTTATTTTATTTTATTTTATTTTATTTTATTTTATTTTATTTTATTTTATTTTATTTTATTTTATTTTATTTTATTTTATTTTATTTTATTTTATTTTATTTTATTTTATTTTTTTTTATTCATATTTTTTCTAAAATTTCAATCCAATTTTTCACTCTCTCATTATAAACATATCGCAAGCTATAAGCTTTAGTTACGATAACCCACCACTGCAATTGTCTCTTTCTTAATTGCATTCCAAATTTATGTCACGAATATGCTTTTGAGCGAAAAGTTGAAGTAAACCACGAAAATAAAAGTTTTTCATTTGCTTGTATTTAATTTACTTACACAATTTTCGGTTAGAGCTGTAGATGCCATAAACAAAGCGCCACAAGCCACATGAATGTGGGAGTAGAAAGGTATGTCGACGATGGTAATGTGAAAATTCGTTCTACGTATATATGCAACTAAATCTACTCAAAGATATTTAGTAAAACGTTGAGCGTAAGAACTAAACTAACGAACAGCAGAAGGGGGAGTGAGTGAAAATCAAATTGCAAGCGAGAATGCAATGCAATGCAATCAAACTTGGTTGAATCAACATACGCACCCACACACACACATACAAACAAACAAAAAAGGAAACAAGCAAAAATAATGCTCTAACGAATAGGGATAAACCACAAAGTTATGGCATTACAAGTGTTTGGGACAAGCAGCAGCATATGTGACAACAACAAAACAGCGCACTGAATCAAGGCTTGGTATGGGCGGAGCGCTTCTGCGTTACTAAATATGCAAATTGAATTTTATAAAATGCATTTTAGTGAAACGAAATGACGCTTTTATACTAAATTTCTATTCAGACTTTAGCTGTTTCACATAAATTAGCAGTGAAAGGATTTTTTTGAGAAAAAAATTGCACCAAAATACTACTTCGTGGTAAGCTCTGAACAATTTATTAATAACGAACAAAGTCTTGATTATTAGTTTATATATAAATGACCACTTAAGTAGTATTCGTAGAGGAATCACTTTAAACTAAAGCAAAAGTATTTTAATTTTAAAAGTTTCCCACCACCCATTAAAGTAGCTCAAGAATGCTAGTAAACGCTTGTCTACTTTTAGGCGCTGAAACGCATCATTTGCCATTTTAAGTTTTCAATTTGCATTTACGGTTACCTTAGTTACTTTTATGTCGTAAACTTTCTTTAGAGACAGAGAGAGAGAGCCATTTACCTTCATAGCCAAAAATAGCTTTGCAAGCCGCTATAATATGCAGCATACATTTAGGCGCTGAAGCCATTTTACGCCAAATTTCTTGTTTAACACTGTAAATGAGTTTTGCGCAACCAGGGCTCGGATGAAGAAGTTTAGCTAAATTAATTCGAGTAAGCAAAGATAGAAAGGTTATTCCGACACTGCCGCTTGTTGTTGTTTATTGCATTATTCGTACATATACATATTTTATTTTATCACTTATCCATTTATATGTTTTTTTGTTTATTTTTATTTTTTATTTTATCTTATTTAAATTTTTTATTTTATTTATTTTAATTTTTTGGTGTTTTATTTTGTTTTATATAATTATTTTTTTGTTTTATTTTATTTTATTATTTTTTTAATTTTTTGTTATATTAATTTGGTTATATAATTTAATTTTTATTTAATTTAATTTTATGTAATTTTATTTTATTTTATTTTATTTTATTGAGTTTAATTTAAATCAATTTTATTTTATTTTATTTTATTTTATTTTATTTTATTTTATTTTATTTTATTTTATTTTATTTTATTTTATTTTATTTTATTTTATTTTATTTTATTTTATTTTATTTTATTTTATTTTATTTCATTTTATTTTATTTTATTTCATTTTTTTAATTTTTTTTATTTTATTTTATTTTATTTTGTTTTATTTTATTTTATTTTATTTTATTTTATTTTATTTTATATTATTTTATTTAATTTTATTTTATTTTATTTTATTTTATTTTATTTTATTTTATTTTATTTTATTTTATTTTATTTTATTTTATTTTATTTTATTTTATTTTATTTTATTTTATTTTATTTTATTTTATTTTATTTTATTTTATTTTATTTTATTTTATTTTATTTTATTTTATTTTATTTTATTTTATTTTATTTTATTTTATTTTATTTTATTTTATTTTATTCTATTTTATTTTATTTTATTTTATTTTATTTTATTTTATTTTATTTTATTTTATTTTATTTTATTTTATTTTATTTTATTTTATTTTATTTTATTTTACTTTGTTTTATTTTATTTTATTTTATTTTATTTTTTTCAAATTTTTTTATTTTTTTTTATTTATTTATTTTTTTTGTTTACTTTATTTTATTCTATTTTTTATTATTTTTTTTTAATCATTTTATTTGATTTTGTTCTATTTTTTAATTTTAATTTTGTTTTGTTAAGGACTTCATATCCTTAAGTCAAACTGCTATTTTTACGTAACAGAGTATAGAACTTTGTTAGACATAAGTTTTACAAGCAAACAGTGCATAACCTGGTGAAAGCGCGCAACCCCAAATAAACTTTTTCTATCCAATAAGCGAACCAATGAAAGACCACACCTTCTGAAATGAGGAGCTATAATTCGAAGTTCATAAAAATGTGATTGTGAACTCTCACTTTTTGAGCCATAAAGAATTCCTACATACATATAAATCAACCACCCTATATCGCAACCTATCTCACAGGACATTCTTACTTTTGCAAAAACATCCCTCTATTCAATGCGCAGGACAAAACGAAAAACTGTACCGGTTCGCTGTAAAATTATTCGGAATGGCCACAGCATAAGCGACAAGGGTTGAAAAGGAATTGCTACTATTGTGAATTAAGACTTTCGAATAATTAGACATCAGTGATTCGTATATGAAATTTTATGTAAATTTTATTACTATAAATAGCGGAGCTCTGTACTCTCTGCTAAGGAAGTTCAGAAAATGCAAAAAAACGTACTGCTTTTATGTATTGATGTGACTTTTTTTACCACCCTAAGGTGTCTCTATGTTATACTCAGAGATCTTTTGAAATTTTGTTCAGTTGCTTTAATTAAATTTTTTTTTTTGTATTGAATTTTTTTTTTTTTTTCGTTCTATTTAAATTTTTTTTCTTTTTTTCAAAAATTACATATTTTTAGGCGCCCGATTTTACATTTTATATCTATGAATTACAAACAAATATATGCATACATACACATGTTGAATGTCACTTACGAAAGTTTATTTTTCAGTTACAAAAACTTTGCAAAACTCTTGTTATTCATTTACCTGTATAAACATTTTAACAAAATTTATAGCAATCAAATAGCACCCTTGGGCGAAAAACTATGTAAAAACATACATACAACAAAAATACAAACACACAACCATAAGTATTTAAATATGCATGTTTTTGCACAATTCACATATGTTCAGTTGAATAAGTAAGGGCATTTGGAGGGTAAAAAGTAAACAATAAGGCCAGACATTGTTGCAGACATAACAAGAAAAAGGGAAAACTACTACATGTAGCATACTTTTAGGCTGCCGGAATTTTTGTGATAACAATGGCATAATGTTTCAGAAGCAGCTTGAACGACTTTTAAACTGAAGCGTGAGAAGCAATGTAGAGGTATTGGAAAATGAAAGTGAACATTTTAAAGCATACTTTTGGGCGCATAATTAAGCGTTTAAGGGGAGAAGTTTGAAAGGGGAGCAGTTTCCTGGGGCTAGGTGTAGGGAGAAAATATTTTCACGCACTGATTTTTTATTTGCTGCTTTGAAACTTCAAATCCTTACTTTTGCGCTTTAAATATAGTATACTTTTAGGCGCTTTCGGTTTTCTGAATATAATCCGAGCTCTTGTTATCACTACTTATTTAATTTCACTTTTCACCCCTAAAAGTATGCAAAATTAGTATTTTCATATTTATTACTTTGATTTGGAAGCCACGTTTCTGCATATATACCATTTATGAATTTGCAATTAGTGCAATATTGCTTAATCTGTTTTAAATGCACTCAATCTCATACCACTGGTAAATAACTTAATATTACAGTTTAGGCTAATTGCACGCAATCCAAAAGCCCGCAAGCGTTTACTACGTGCACAGATACTATCATTATCTCATCGTCCTTTAATAAACTTACCGAATGGCTGGCGAAAAATGCTAGGGGCAGCAGATTGCAAGCATCATCAAAGCTAACAGGGATTGCACGGGTTCATAGCTATATGTATGTATAATTATGTGAATGTGCTGTGGACTAACTCGCGTGTATCCAATAGTGCTATTGTAAATAAACATTCGAATGTGTTGCACATATTAAGGGTACACAAAGTTGGCACAGAAATAAAACTGAATTTACTCCCTACAAAGTTGGGAAGACTTGTGCGGCGACTTATGCATATACATATAGGTACATGCAGGCAACAAAAAATATGACTAATTCAGACATACGGAATATGTATCTACATACATAGTTATGTATAAGCATATAAGTTAGAGGCTAAGCTCATAATGACAATAGAGCTTTAGGAGTGGCCATAGATAACACAGCCATATGACGATAATGCTAGGGCAAAGAGGTAAATCCAGAATTTTGGTCTGTAACGGAAACATCATTGTCAGTTGTATTGAATTTGTGATTAAGCAGTGGAGATTCTTTGAAAATAAAACAAAATTAAATGCTTTTTATTAAAATTTTTATTATTTTTCTTTTACAAATACTAAAGATTACACTGTGAAACAGCCAAAAAATCTCAGAGGGTTTCTCATCGGGTTTTTAAAGCTTTTGCGTGTGCTTTATCCGAATCTGATGTCATACTTCGGGTAGTTTGTTCCGAGAACGGTAGTAGCGAAAAAAAATGTTATTTAATTTTTTTTTAAATTTTTTTCCAATAACTTACTTTACCAAACTTTTGCCGCGCTTCTCTTCCAACTTGTAGTGTGCTATTTTGATTTTTTTTCTAACAAGTTGGCGGGACCCGAAAAATCTGACTGCAGATTCGGATTCAGCACACCCAAAAACTTTTGAAACCCGTTGGGATTTTCAAAAACTTTATTTTTGTTGTACAGTGTATTATATTGTTTGTTTTTTTTTTCGTTTATTAGATGTTATGAATACAATTTTTAAACGCATCAGTCTTTAACTCTTTCCTTTTACATTCAAATTTGTTAATGATAAAACTCTAAAAAATAAGTCCCTTTTATTTTATCAGCAGCTAAATTGTGGCGTTGAATCTAGTGCTGAAGAAGTTATCAGTTACGGCGCATGCGTCGCAGCAAATTAAGAAGAGTGCTGAAATGTTGTTTTGTGCTGGAGGAGAAAAACGAAAAAAAAAAAATATATTTTAAAATAAAAAAATTTTTATATACTTAATGATTTTTCGGCCTTAAAATTGCAAATTAGATAAGTTGTTGAGCTGGCCTAGAACTCAACAAGTTATCTTATTATAAAAAAATTTTGTAAAATAAAATTTTTAAATTTAAAAATAAAATTCAATTGAATATTTTTTTCATATTTTAAGGGAGTTGTTTATAAGTGAAGATAGGAAAAACTCGTCAAATCAAGCGCCTAATAATTATTTTGTAAATTTATTTGAAAAAACATTAGGTAAACTGTGGCAGTTATGTTAGCATAATTTTAGGCGTTTGATTTTGACCTATTTTCCGAACTGTAGTCATAAAACATAAAAAAGGATATTTTATAAATGATTTATTTTGGAACGATTTTCCGTCATCCCTTGTCAAATTTGGTTTTGAGACAAACCGGTTTCGGCAATGCGCCATCAGTGTCGATTTTCGTTCTGATGTGTTGTACAATTTTGTACGTTTTTACTCTACATTTATCGAATTGGTCGATTTTATCGTATTAAGTAATAAATTTTTTAAAATGTTTTTTGATTTTAATTTTTTCGCTATAGATTTTTTGATAATTTTTTTATAAAACGTAATACATTACAGGTTTTACCTTTTTATCGATTTCTATCGGAATTATATATTGAGAAAATTTTTTCAAATCGTTTATCGATTGCGATTTTCCATACTTTATTTATAAATTTCAGTCAATTCTTTACGCTCTTTGTCGATTTATATATGGCTTTCGATTTTTTTAATATTTTATATAGTTTAAATTTTTTAACCTGATCGATTTAACTATTTTCGATACTTGTTTCATAAAATGTGTGGTCTTTTATCTTTTCTACCATTTGTAACCGATTTTGGTACGATTTCTTTAAATTGTCAATGTTATTGACTTTTACGTTTTCTTAAATTTTTTTTATCGATTTTGTCACTTTTCTTATTATGTTTTTTAGTTTAGTTATTTTCGATTGTTTTGAATTTTGTTATCGATTTTTACCCGCGTATACTGAATTTTTCACCTCCTTTGTTGCTTTTACTTTTTTCGCTATATCGGACTAATCGATTTTTATATAATGTTTTCATGTTTTCCTTAATCTATTTTCGAAGATTAAGCATTAATATCTGTTATTGATTTTATCTTATTTTTACATATTTTCTGATCGATTAAGCGATTTTTATATGAAATTTTTTTCTCTCTTTTCGTCGATATAAAAACTTTATCTATTTTGTAAATTTTTTTTGGTAGATTAATCGATTTTTCAATATTTTGATATTTATGGGCTCTGCCGATTTTTACTAAATTTTTTTTTTTTTTGTCTTTTATCGATTTTAGACTTTTGAACTGATAAAATCTTATCGACATGAGAAGTTCTGATTGTGAAAAGTAACGTATACCTACATAAGTTTTATTACTCACATTGCACTCACACGCCTTCCCTCTGGCTCCCTATTCACCGCCAACAAACCATTATCCCTGCTGCTCACCACCCCACTCCGACCTTCTACATCGCGCTTCGCCAAAGCCTCTTCAATTGCATCACGCATATCAGCATGACGCTCTAAGTTCAACTTTTTTTCTTTCTGATGCTCTTCCTGCTGCGTTAGATCTATAGGTGCTATTGTACTGCTGCTGCTAGCGCTGTTGCTACCACGACTGCCACCGCTGCCAGTTAAACTCAAAAGTAAATCCTCATCTTCATCAAAAAAAGAATAATCATAAGCTATTTTTTTTTTTTTTTGTTTTAGCAACAGAAAAAGGATAAGTGGAAAATAAAAAAATCACTTTTTATTACTCACAAATATCTTTTATTATATCCTCTGCTTCTTCATCCTTCTCGCTTGGCGGCATTTCAATAAAGAAACCATCCATTTTTACGCGTAAATTCTCATTGCCTTTTTGTCGTTGATCATAATGCAAATCATAGTCGTCGGTGTAATCGTCTAAGAGCAAAACATCGAACATTTTGGGATTACCAGCAACTCTGTGATTCGAACGTAGCACTGTTGCATCCACCAACACCGTTATGGGTACACCAAGTAGAGTGAGAATCGTGAAGACAAATAGACGATTTGTGAATTTGCACATTTTGTGAGAAGTGCTTTTTGTTCTTGTTGTCTCTGAGTAGTATCTAATTCACTTGCCGCTTACTGAGGCTGTAAACAAAGCGCTCACCTCCAGCTGCTTGTGCGACTCGGAGGCAAATGAAAATCATTTTGCTTTCTCGCCAGCCAAGAAGTAATCTTTCGAGCTTATAAAAATGTACTTACGGCGATGCACTTGTAGGTATGTATGTGTAGTACGTAAGTATGCACCACTTATTTAGGTAGGCGAAGGTACAAGATTTTTTCTGTTGTCTTTTTTTATGTTGCACATTTCTGTTGACCATATGTTTGTAACTTTTTTGATTTGGATCTTCAGCTTAAAGAAGAGGAGATCATCAATGCTGCATGGCGAGTTCTTCTATCCACATACCGAATTTCATGCAAATCGATTAAATGGTTCCCGACATAAAAAAAAATGAGATATATAGGTGGTTACCCTGTAAACCGACCCAAGTGGCAGGATCCAAGTAAAAAATCTTAGAATGAAGCATACTATGCATATACCACATTTGATCCAAATCGGTCAAAAGGTTATCGAGATAGTGGTCGATATACGAAGGAATAAATAAAATGCTGTAAGGTCAGTGACAAACCTGCTTGAAAATATTTTCGGTGGTATACACGGAAAACTACTTTCATTTGAAACCCTTAATGCCATAACTTGCTTAATATTTTAACAAAGAGTCAGATAGGTGGCAACCCTGTCCCAGCTGGTACAACTTATGTAAGTAGACATTTTTAGAATGAAGTATACTATCTATATACGAATTTCATCCCGAGATGGTAGGGGATATATAAGAGGTCTATTTCCAAATGGCTGGTGTGTTCTCTGCTGGAACGTAGTGTTAACCCAAATATGTTTATTTACTTACTTAACAATTTTTATTTCATTTTCCAATCTCATTCTCCATAAAAAACTTTGCATCGCCAACCAAGTCTTGGCGGAGAAGTATCCATAGCCTCCAGCTTTTCTCGCAGGGCTACATCATCAAGCAAGCTCAAAACCTAATGTGTACAGTCGAGTCGGACGGATCTAGAATTCAGTTGGTACTCCCATTCATTCTAAGGTGGCGGTGCTTTAAAGGAAGCTATATTCTGAAGTAACTTTTGGTTTCTTTTATTCAACAGTTTCAAAAGCTCTGTGTTCCATCATGGGACCATTTCCACAGTCCATATACTTCTCAACTGAGATGTATTTCGCCTTTCTGTCTAAGAGGCTAGTCTTCAATGAAAGCTATATTCAGTAGTTAAGGTTTTTTCCTTAACAATTTTGAAAAGCTCGCTGTTTCATCACGTATGTACATATGTAGGTAGATTCTTCTCACTGGAGACATTTTTTTTTTTTTTTCTCAGACAGTAATCTTCAAAAAGCGTTCATGTACTTCAACTCACATTCTAGTAAGTAAAAGTAAGCGCATAAATCTGGTTTTCTCAAAAGAGGGTATTCTATATTTCTATTTTGTTCTTGCATTTTTTTCACTTCGTCTTTTTTCAATACATTTCTCTTCCTGGTTACATAACCTGTTTTGCCAAATGATAAGCAATGTACTTATATAATCTTTCAAACATGTTACGAGTTGTTCTTCTTTTTATACCTTTCATGAACATGAAATGGTATTATAACTTTGGTCCGATGTTTGTAAATATGAGAAGAAGAAGAGATAGACCCATCAATAAGTATACCGAAATGATCAGGATGACGAGATGAGTTGATTTAGCCATGTCCGTCTGTCCGTCTGTCTGTTTGAACGCAAACTAGTCCCTCAATTTTTGAGATATCTGGCTGAAATTTTGTATGTGGCCACCATTTTGTAATATAGGAATCATTTGTCGGAACTGACAAGATCGGACCAGTATAACATATAGCCCCCATACAACCGATTGTTCAGATATAAGAATTTTTGGCAAAAAATTCTGCAATTAAAAAGTTAGGAACGTAAAATTTTGCAACTCGAGTACTTTCTATTTATGTAGTGTATATAGTGAAAATCAACAAGATCGGGCAAATGTAACATATAGCCCCCATACAACCGATTGTTCAGATATAAGGTTTTTTGACCAAAACTTCTGCAATTAAAAAGTTAGGAACGTAAAATTTTGCAACTCGAGTACTTTCTATTTATGTAGTGTATATAGTGAAAATCAAGAAGATCGGGTAAATATAACATATAGCCCCATACAACCGGTTGTTCCGATATAAGGTTTTTTGGCCAATACTTCCGCATTTAAAAAGTTAGGAACGTAAAATATTGCACCTTTAGTACTTTCTACATATGTAATGTGTATAGTGTAAGTCAGTACAATTGAACACGTATAATATATAGCCTCCATACAATCGATTGTTCCGATAACTCGGATCCTATTATTTTGTAAGTTTTTTTAAATTATAACAAAGATGTGTAATGTGTATAGTAATATAGTTAAATTGACACAGGCTGTACTGGGGATCGAACAGTGAAAATCGTGACGCTTATTCATGAAAGGTATATAGCCTTCGGCACAGCCGAAGACAGCTTTCCTTACTTGTTTATGCTTGATTTGTAGCCAAGAAGTGGTTTGGTGGGTTCCTTGGACATGGACTTAATCACTTCCTACTTGTTGCAGCTACTGCTGCAGTTGCAGATGCTGCTTATGGTTGGCGTTGCAAGGCATCTGCAATGCTATTGTCAACATTGGATTATTTGATTTTTGTTGTTGTTGCATATTTTTACAGCATAAACATTGGTATACATCAGTATATGTGATGTCTTTTCAGATTGTTCTACCAGCTTTGTTGGCTTTCTTATACTTTTTTGCTTCAACATATTGCTGAGAATGTAATGTTGGTGTTGCTTTTTTCCTTTACATGATTAATTGCTAGTATTGAACTTGTTGCTGAGAAATGTTTAGAATCGTTAAAAAATTCTTGTTGCACATAATTCCAGTTTGTTTCGTTTTTTTCGGAAAATTCAGTGGTTTTACTTCTATATTGTAACCATATTTTATGGGAGCTCTTGTTTGTTCTAGGTTCTTATTGCTATATTAGAATGTTCTGTGTTCCATAATTCAGAAGTTACTATAGGGTTTTAGGCTTTGTGTTTCATCATTTCATTTCATATCTTTATTAAGTCCAATGGTTCCACATCTTGCTGACTAGATTACAGTTACAAATATAACAACAGTACTAAAAATTATGATGATATCAATTGTTAAAGAACGTACTAAGTAAATCGTGTTCCAGATTATTGACGCGTATTCTAATTTAGATCGCACCAAAGAACTATACAATATCTTTCTCGTGTACGGGTCTTTAAAATCCTTAGCGTACCTACGCAAAAAGGCTAGGTTAGCATAGGCTTTTGGGATCAAATGATTAACGAAAGTAAAGAGGAGTCAAAAACAACACCAAGGTCACGAAATTCGGCAACAGGTGAAAGAGATACATTTGAAATCGAGCATGATGACTCGAGCGCATTCGGAGATTTAGAGAAAGTCATATGACAACATTTATTGATATTAAGAAGCAGTTTATTCAGAAAAGCCCAGTCATTAAGTGCGTTCAAGTCTTCCTGCAAAAGCGATATATCGGATGAACAGGTTATCTTTCGAAAGAGTTTAAGTTCATCTGCATAAAGTAAAAAATTCGAGTGTTTTAGATATAGACTAACATCATTTATAAAAACTATAAATAATATTGGACCCAGGATACTACCTTGCGGCACACCCGAAAGAAATTATAAGACTTTACACTCCATAATTCAGAAGTTACTATAGGGTTTTAGGCTTTGTGTTTCATCATTTAATTTCATTTCATTTCATATCTTTATTAAGTCCAATGGTTCCACATCTTGCTGACTAGATTACAGTTATTCTTAAAACTAGTTACAAATATAACAACAGTACTAAAAATTATGATGATATCAATTCTTAAAGAACGTACTAAGTAAATCGTGTTCCAGATTATTGACGCGTATTCTAATTTAGATCGCACCAAAGAACTATACAATATCTTTCTCGTGTACGGGTCTTTAAAATCCTTAGCGTACCTACGCAAAAAGGCTAGGTTAGCATAGGCTTTTGGAATCAAATGATTAACGAAAGTAAAGAGGAGTCAAAAACAACAGCAAGATCACGAAATTCGGCAACAGATGAAAGAGATACATTTAAAATCGAGCATGATGACTCGAGCGCATTCGGAGATTTAGAGAAAGTCATATGACAACATTTATTGATATTAAGAAGCAGTTTATTCAGAAAAGCCCAGTCATTAAGTGTGTTCAAGTCTTCCTGCAAAAGCGATATATCGGATGAACAGGTTATCTTTCGAAAGAGTTTAAGATCATCTGCATAAAGTAAAAAATTCGAGTGTTTTAGATATAGACTAACATCATTTATAAAAATTATAAATAATATTGGACCCAGGATACTACCTTGCGGCACACCCGAAAGAAATTATAAGACTTTACACTCTCGATTTCAACAAACCAAATCCTATTTGTCAAGTAAGATTTCAGCCATAACAGAAAGGTTGAGTGACAACCTTATATTTTGGAGCTTCCGGAGAAGTATTTTGTGCGACACTGTGTCAAATGCCTTAGAGAACTCAGTGTAAATAGTGTCAACTTGACGTCCATCCTTAAATGCAGATACACAGAATTGAGAGAACACAGCAAGGTTAGTGACAGTTGAGCGTCCACTAATGAAGCCGTGTTGACATGGATCAATTATTCCTTTAACAACAAATTCAATCTTGGCTTTGACTACTTTCTCGAAAAGTTTGGAACACGTTGACAACTTAGATATAGGTCTATAGTTAGTCACTTCATTTTTGTTTCCATATTTGTAGACTGGGGTGATAGACGCTAATTTCCACCGGTCAATGAAAACGCCAGTAGAAAGCGACATATTGAAAATGATACCCAAAGGCACACAAAGAGAATTACTACATCTTTTTAATAAACTAGCAGACAATCCATCCGAATCATTTTTTAAAGAGGCTGATAGGGAGGATATTCTATCTAATTCAATTATAGACAACGATCCGAAATGTAAAGAGTTGGATATTGTCAGAGTCAGCGACAAAATTTACTTTAAAAAAGTCAGCAAAGAGGTTCACCGACTCAGCCAAACTGCCGGAGCAAGATCCATTGAATTTCATCCTGGATGGAATGTTAGATGTGCCTTTTTTCGAACGAACGTAGTTCCAAAAGGATTTTGGATTTTCCTTTAACTCATCCTCGAATCTAGGAATAAATTTGTTATACAAGAACTTATCAAGCGTATTTAATTGTTTCATATAGCATAGATATTGATCTCTAAATGTGTTATCACCAGTTGCCTTATATAATTTAAAATATTTATTTCTCTTGTTCTTAAGCTTTTTCCGACCAGTAGTGTACCAAGGTAATTTGTGTAATTTAACTTGGAGCAAAGAGAGATTACTTTAAAAAATGCCAGACAACTCTTGAAGAAAAGTATCAAAGAAATTAGATAGGTTTTTACCAGAGAAGATGGATTGCCAATCATTTGAGTAAATGATCATGTTAAGAAGATCAAAATTAGCATTCTTGAAATTAAAATTTCGAGTTTTATTGATATTGTTCAAAGCCTCAAAGTCAAAAAATTCTAATTTAAGAGATAAGGGTACATGATGCATATCCGACTTACAAATGGAAAAATAACATTCTGATAACTGGGTTACTAAGTTTTAATCAACGAAAACTAGATCCAAAATCTTGTTAAGATTGTTAATAGGTGCTTAAGTTCAGAAGTTATAGCGAAAATAGTAAAAAGTACAAAACACCTATATATAAATGGGTGCCAAATCCACAATTTTGAAGGGATTTTGATGATCTATAGCATAAAAAAAGCTGAAGGCATCACCTTTCGAAAATGCTAAAATTCAATGCTCTAGCTGCTTCCGTTCAGATGTTAAGCCAAAAGAAAAAAAAGTAGATAACACCTGTATATAAATGGTTGCCAAATCCACAATTTTCAAGCGATTTTGATGATCTATAGCATAAAAAAAAGCTGAAGGCATCACCTTTCCAAAATGCTAAAATTCAATGCTCTAGCTGCTTCCGTTCAGAAGTTATAGCCAAAAGAAAAAAAGTAGATAACACCTGTATATAAATGGTTGCCAAATTCACAATTTTCAAGCGATTTTGATGATCTATAGCTTAAAAAAAAGCTGAAGGCATCACCTTTCCAAAATGCTAAAATTCAATGCTCTAGCTGCTTCCGTTCAGAAGTTATAGCCAAAAGAAAAAAAAGTAGATAACACCTGTATATAAATGGTTGCCAAATCCACAATTTTCAAGGGATTTTGATGATCTAAAGCTTAATAGAAAGCTGAAGGCATCGCCTTTCCAAAATGCTAACATTCAATGCTCTAGCTGCTTCCGTTCAGAAGTTACAGCGAAAAGAGTAAAAAGTGCAAAACACCTGTATATAACTATGAAACCCCTGTATAAAAATGGCTGCCAAATCCACAATTTTCAAGGGATTTTGATGATCTAAAGCTCAATAGAAAGCTGAACGCATCGCCTTTCCAAACGCTAACATTCAATGCTCTAGCTGCTTCCGTTCAGAAGTTACAGCGAAAAGAGTAAAAAGTGCAAAACACCTGTATATAACTATGAAACCCCTGTATAAAAATGGCTGCCAAATCCACAATTTTCAAGGGATTTTGATGATCTAAAGCTCAATAGAAAGCTGAACGCATCGCCTTTCCAAAATGCTAACATTCAATGCTCTAGCTGCTTCCGTTCAGAAGTTACAGCGAAAAGAGTAAAAAGTGCAAAACACCTGTATATAACTATGAAACCCCTGTATAAAAATGGCTGCCAAATCCACAATTTTCAAGGGATTTTGATGATCTAAAGCTCAATAGAAAGCTGAACGCATCGCCTTTCCAAAACGCTAACATTCAATGCTCTAGCTGCTTCCGTTCAGAAGTTACAGCGAAAAGAGTAAAAAGTGCAAAACACCTGTATATAACTATGAAACCCCTGTATAAAAATGGCTGCCAAATCCACAATTTTCAAGGGATTTTGATGATCTAAAGCTCAATAGAAAGCTGAACGCATCGCCTTTCCAAAACGCTAACATTCAATGCTCTAGCTGCTTCCGTTCAGAAGTTACAGCGAAAAGAGTAAAAAGTGCAAAACACTTGTATATAACTATGAAACCCCTGTATAAAAATGGCTGCCAAATCCACAATTTTCAAGGGATTTTGATGATCTAAAGCTCAATAGAAAGCTGAACGCATCGCCTTTCCAAAACGCTAACATTCAATGCTCTAGCTGCTTCCGTTCAGAAGTTACAGCGAAAAGAGTAAAAAGTGCAAAACACCTGTATATAACTATGAAACCCCTGTATAAAAATGGCTGCCAAATCCACAATTTTCAAGGGATTTTGATGATCTAAAGCTCAATAGAAAGCTGAACGCATCGCCTTTCCAAAACGCTAACATTCAATGCTCTAGCTGCTTCCGTTCAGAAGTTACAGCGAAAAGAGTAAAAAGTGCAAAACACCTGTATATAACTATGAAACCCCTGTATAAAAATGGCTGCCAAATCCACAATTTTCAAGGGATTTTGATGATCTAAAGCTCAATAGAAAGCTGAACGCATCGCCTTTCCAAAATGCTAACATTCAATGCTCTAGCTGCTTCCGTTCAGAAGTTACAGCGAAAAGAGTAAAAAGTGCAAAACACCTGTATATAACTATGAAACCCCTGTATAAAAATGGCTGCCATATCCACAATTTTCAAGGGATTTTGATGATCTAAAGCTCAATAGAAAGCTGAACGCATCGCCTTTCCAAAACGCTAACATTCAATGCTCTAGCTGCTTCCGTTCAGAAGTTACAGCGAAAAGAGTAAAAAGTGCAAAACACCTGTATATAACTATGAAACCCCTGTATAAAAATGGCTGCCAAATCCACAATTTTCAAGGGATTTTGATGATCTAAAGCTCAATAGAAAGCTGAACGCATCGCCTTTCCAAAACGCTAACATTCAATGCTCTAGCTGCTTCCGTTCAGAAGTTACAGCGAAAAGAGTAAAAAGTGCAAAACACCTGTATATAACTATGAAACCCCTGTATAAAAATGGCTGCCAAATCCACAATTTTCAAGGGATTTTGATGATCTAAAGCTCAATAGAAAGCTGAACGCATCGCCTTTCCAAAACGCTAACATTCAATGCTCTAGCTGCTTCCGTTCAGAAGTTACAGCGAAAAGAGTAAAAAGTGCAAAACACCTGTATATAACTATGAAACCCCTGTATAAAAATGGCTGCCAAATCCACAATTTTCAAGGGATTTTGATGATCTAAAGCTCAATAGAAAGCTGAACGCATCGCCTTTCCAAAACGCTAACATTCAATGCTCTAGCTGCTTCCGTTCAGAAGTTACAGCGAAAAGAGTAAAAAGTGCAAAACACCTGTATATAACTATGAAACCCCTGTATAAAAATGGCTGCCAAATCCACAATTTTCAAGGGATTTTGATGATCTAAAGCTCAGTAGAAAGCTGACCGCATCGCCTTTCCAAAATGCTAACATTCAATGCTCTAGCTGCTTCCGTTCAGAAGTTACAGCGAAAAGAGTAAAAAGTGCAAAACACCTGTATATAACTATGAAACCCCTGTATAAAAATGGCTGCCAAATCCACAATTTTCAAGGGATTTTGATGATCTAAAGCTCAATAGAAAGCTGAACGCATCGCCTTTCCAAAACGCTAACATTCAATGCTCTAGCTGCTTCCGTTCAGAAGTTACAGCGAAAAGAGTAAAAAGTGCAAAACACCTGTATATAACTATGAAACCCCTGTATAAAAATGGCTGCCAAATCCACAATTTTCAAGGGATTTGGATGATCTAAAGCTCAATAGAAAGCTGAACGCATTGCCTTT
>CAXKVI010000502.1:0-27000 GCA_964058755.1 Campiglossa producta | reverse complement strand
GATACGAAAAATGAGCCTAAACAATATTTCAGTGTGACTTACATTCCCAGGCTCTCAGAAAATCTAGCAAAGCACGTAACCAAAAACCCTAAAGTAACACTTGCTTACAAATCAAATCATACTTTAGCAACACTTTACACCAAAACAAAAGGCCCGATCGACATACAACAACAAAGCAACGTGGTATACCAAATTGAATGCAAGGGAAACGAGTTTGAAAAATGCAACAAAATATACATCGGTACAACTAAACGCTTATTAAATGTACGATTATCCGAGCACGAAGCCGATATCAACAAACAAAAACACAGCACAGCCTTATCACAACACGCATTAAACAACAACCACACAGTAGATTTCACAAAAACAAAAATAATAGACAAAGAAACGAGAGAAAGAACGCGATACACACTTGAAAGTCTTAGAATAATGCAAAATAGAGAGGTAACAATGAACAAGAAGGAAGATACACAAGATATAGGACCAAATTACCTTGTATGTTTATGATAGATATAATTAGCTTTAGTTTGACAAGTGTACCACACAGTGATGGTAACAACACCTAGTGAATAGTTAATAATTTATACCAAATGTAAGTTTAATATATATAAAAAAATAGTGCAATATTTATGTTAATATGTGTTTAAAATTGATTCTAATGTTGTTTTTGTATTTCGTTATAAATTAATATAGAAAGCCCCTGAAGAAGATAAGGAGTTTATCGAAACGTTGGGCAAAATTGTGGAATACATCGTTTTTTATTTGCACTCGACCCTGATAGATCGGATTAGCTGAAAAATTTATATGAATTTTAGTTCTTATATTTTATGAACGAAGTTCTGACGTTAATACAATTTAACGTATTTTTCCATATATAATAAGATTTTTTTCTTAAATTATATGTAATTTTTCTTAAATTCTAAGAAAAAATCAGCGTGAACTTCTATGAAAGTTTGTTCGTAAAAAACATGTACGTTTTTGGTTCAGTGCAGACTTGGTTTTAGATATCCGGCCCTCAATAGCAACCTACCTTGGCCAGAAAGTAACCTGGGTACAAAATTTCATGCAAATATCTCAATTTTTACTCAAGTTATCGTGTACACGGACGGACAGACGAACGGACATGCCTTAATCAACTCCTCTTTTAATCCTAAGAACTTTCATATATGGAACTCTATATCTATCTCGATTATTTTGTGCCGTTACATACAACCGTTATGTGAACAAAATTAATATACCCTTGTACTAGTACTAGTACACTGGGTATAAAAACGGCAGTTTAACTTTTTCACGGTCAGAATCAGGGTGAAGAGAAGGACTACAGGTGGCACAGATTTCGGATTTTTGACAGTGCTTGATAGTGTGCCCAAGAAGCTGGCATTTCTTATAACGCACTGGGTTGGGGAAATATGGATGGAAGGAAAGTATTCTCCAAGCAACCTCAAATTTTTCTGGTAGGATGTACTCAATAAATGTAAGTAAAATAGCACCAGTGAGTTCCGTTCACGGGTAACCTTATTAATGTAATTTCATGTGCCGCAATCCCCCCCACTTTCTTTGAGGCCATCAACGATCTCATCTTCAGAAAGGCGACAGAGGAAAGGTGCAGAGATGGTACCATCACGAAGTTTGGTAATTTTGTTTAGTTCTTTAATAATAGTTTGTAAATGGCAAGGCAGGAGAACGCTGTTAGCAAATTTTGTATCTACTTTTAGTTCAAACCATTGTTAACTAAAACCACTTTATATTAAACAAGTAAGGAAGTCTAAGTTCGGGTAAGCCGAACATCAAATACCCTGTGTATGGAAATAATAGTAGTACCTATAAGTTATATATTTTCTATATATATTATAATTTGGGAAAAACGAACTCAATAAATTTATTAGTTAGTTTATAAAATTAATATTTATTTATTCTACGGTATAACATATATGTACATTGATCGTGAGCCCTCAAAATCTTACTTATAGTTGAATACATTTGTTACTTCTAATATACTTACGCCCAATTTGTGACAAAGTTTTAAATTGGAAAAAATACGTTTGGACCAGTTTTTCGAAATTCAAATTATTTTCAAAGTTATAGCTATCACCACTTTTCTAACTAAATAACTTCCGCTCCCTTAAAGTGCCAAACAAATTTTTTTTTGCTTATAGTTACTAATGCAATGCCCAACAACATCATACAAAAGCGCCATCTCGCCACGATGGCGAAGTTAAAAATTGCGAATAATGTTTGGAAAAAAAATTTGTTTGCAAAAATTGGAAATGTACTTTTGTAGAAGATACCGTCTTTTATATATATTTAAAAAATTAGCAAAATCGGTTTGACCAATCGTGAGAAAATCATCAAAAAGTGAGGAATTTCGAAAACTGTTGATAGATATAACTTTCACAATAATTCGAATTTTGAAAAATTGTATACGTATTTTTGTTTAATCGTTCTGAGCCATACTACCCACTTTCAATAAAATACATGGCCGTCGAAAAAATTATAGGTGGCTCACTTAACAAAATTAACTCATCTTTTAGGACTCGTTAATAGTAGACAATTCCTTACAAATTTAACTACCAAATTATACTATAATTATACTATTTTAGTTATTTACCTTACCGAATTATGTCAATTTATGTGATTTTCGAAATTTTGCATATTGAAAGTGGACGTGATTGGGAAGCGATTTCGTTTAATTTCAACAGGTATACTTCCTATAACTCTAGTATACCTTGTATACCTTAAAACTTACGAACAGTCTTTTAGGTGATTTTCTAAATTTTCGATATCGAGAGTAGCCGTGGTTGGACGGGGATTTTATCCAATTTCATCACGTATACTCCCAACAGTACTAGTATGATTTGTGCCAAATTTCATCGTTCTGCCATAATTTGTTTAAAAGTTACGACCAGTCGAATTTTCAAAAATGCCTCCCTTGAAAGTGGGCGGTACCACGCCCACTTTTTAAAATTGAACAGAAAATCATAATAGATTGATAAGAGAGATTCACCTATGAAATTATATCATTTTACTCCCAACGATACTCGTATGCTTTGTGCCAAATTCCATCGTTCTATCGTCATCTGTTTAAGAGTTACGACCAGTCAAATTTTCAAAAACGCCTCCCTTAAAAGTGGGCGGTGCCACGCCCACTATAAAAAATTTATGAAAAAATCATAAGAGACTGACCAGGGGGATTCACCTACAAAATTATATCATTTTAGCCATTTCAGCTGCCGAGATATGTCAATTTGTGTGATTTTCGAAATTTTCGATATCGAAAGTAGGCGTGGTTGAAGGGCGATTTTATCCAGTTTCATCAGGTATACTCCCAACGATACTAGTATGCTTTGTGCCGAATTCCATCGTTCTATCGTAATCAGTTTAAAAGTTACGACCAGTCAAATTTTCAAAAACGCCTCCCTTAAAAGTGGGCGGTGCCACGCCCACTATAAAAAATTTATGGAAAAATTATAAGAGAATGACCAGGGGGACTCACCTATAAAATTATATCGTTTTAGCCATTTCAGCTGCCGAGATAAGTCAATTTGTGTGATTTTCGAAATTTTCGATATCGAAAAAGGGGGCGTGGTTATCATCCGATTTCGCCCATTTTCAATAGCAACCTACCTTGGCCAGAAAGCAACCTGTGTACAAAATTTCATGCAAATATCTCAATTTTTACTCAAGTTATCGTGTACACGGACGGACAGACGAACAGACGGACAGACGGACGGACATGGCTTAATCAACTCCTCTTTTAATCCTAAGAACTTTCATATATGGAACTCTATATCTATCTCGATTATTTTGTGCCGTTACAAACAGCCGTTATGTGAACAAAGTTAATATACCCTTGTACTAGTACTAGTACACTGGGTATAAAAATGATTTATTTATGTACATTTTTCCTGGAAGATTTGTAAGGGGCCTGCCTGCATTTTTGACATATAGCATATACAAAGTTGCATAAAAAAGCTTTAACTAACACTTAATTTTATTTTCTTACACCTGCGGTCTTCCCCTTTCGTTTGATACCCTTATTGTAAGGAATTTTTTAGGTTTTTGGGCAACCACATTTTGACCAATAACTCAGTTATCGATAAATCTATCGAAATATATCGAAGTCAAAATGAAACCTGGGGCCTTCTCCTTTCGTTTGATACCCATATTGTAGGGAAATTTTAAGGTTTTCGGGCCACTGGGGCTTAGACCGAACGAGAGTCACATACCAGAACAAAGCTTTAAAAAATGCATTCAAATGCACGCAACTATAATTTTTAAATAATTTTATATTTATTTTCAAGTTGAACTTTTAATCTATTTTTATAATATTTGTATATAACAAGTGTATTACAACTAAAGTAGATTTCCATTATAGAAGCATGCAAATATCAGGTGATAACAGTAAGCATGAACAAAAAATATTTAACTAAAAGTAATAGTAACCAGTGTTGCCAATTCTAGTAAAAAAAAAAAAATTTTTGGGATCCTTCAAAATATCTTTAATTCTAGGGGTGGACTGGACACTCTTTTTTTTTTTGTATGGGGACTGATCCGCACTACTGTACACTTCATACATCCATGGGCAGCATTAAACCCAACAGTACCTAAAGGCAGAAGTTTCATAAATTAGATAGGTTTTAGATTACACATAATTTACACAAATTTAAAAAAAAAAAAAAACTAATGGCGGCGATATACCAACAGGTAATCATAACCTCTAACGAGATTTTTAGCCGAGCTTCTCTTTCCAACTTGTGGTGTGTTGCTTTTGAGTTTTTCCTACAAGTTGGCGGGACCTAGAGTTTTTTGCCGACTCCGAACGGCACTTGCAAAGCAAATTAATTTTTTGTTGAGAAGCTTCTCATGGCAGAAATACACCCGGAGAGTTTGCCAAACTACTGCCGAGGGGCGACCCCGTTTTAGAAAAATTCTCTTTCTAAATAATTTTTGATGTTACTTTTGTCGGGCATCGAACCGCCACGACTTGGTGTAGAAGGCCGAACACTTAACCGCTACACCACGGCGGCCGCCAATGATAAAATTTCGGGCTGGGGTGTCACATACGAAATATCTTATATGGATTTTTATCTGATGCCCATTAATATAAAAACTATTCTGTAGAATGTCATTGAACTCATCAACAAACTGGCTCAAGAATTCTTTTCAAGGTGGCTTAGAATCCCCACAAAAAATTGCTATAGCCATTGGTTGTATGTATGGCATATTTTCGATTCTAAACAAAATTGGCCATAATTGTAAAGGTGAGGCGTTAAATGGCGGGATGCCGTCCACGTTAAAAATTAATGGAAGCGCTATGGATTTATGAATGTCAGAAAAGAGTGTGTTCAAACTACTTTTTATCCCATTATACCAAAATTGTCCATTTGCAAATTTTTCAACATGCACTAGTCTTGGCGTTTTAATTATTGTCCTGCAATCAGTAGGTGAGTATTTCATACCACTTGACCTTAATATGCCCAACATATAGTTGCAGGAGCTATGGCTTTCTTTAAAGAGGTGATACCATGTCCTTAGTTTTTCCAATATGGAAATTTGTACAGTAATACAGTCATGCTCCTCAGCGCCATCGAAAGAGGTAGTTTAGCATTCATCCGCATGTAGTACTCTTCGAAATAATTTACATAATCATTTCCTTTCTCTTGTATCTCTACAAAGTTTCCGGAGTTCTTCGTCTGGCTCCACTGTTGTGTGGGTGACACGAACTTGGGACTTGAATTTATTTCTTTTAAGGGTAGTTGGATGGATTTCGACACTTTCAATTTTCTGTAAAAAGTGGTGGAATGTCTGTATTTCATTTTTAATTCCTTCATCGTGCCAACAGACGCTAATCACTTCCTTTTTTCTTGTATGTATGCATACGACGCAACGGCCAAAATCGCTTAGGCGGTTAAGCGCCAATAAATGATGATGATGATGCATACGACTTGATAGTGATATTTACCTCTTGGTAGATTTAAGAAGTAGTATGCACTCCGTAGTAACAAATTCAAGTGATGGTGCCTATCCTACTACTCATAAATATAACTAACCATTTTATGTGCACCAAAAGGAACCCCACAACGTCACCGAAACTACCAAAATCTCCTAAAGAGCTTGACAACCTCGAGGTAGCAAACAAGTCGCTGCCCTAGAGTTACACTGTTGTAAGTCACATTTTTTCAAAATCTGACTTTTCACTACTACATAGAAGGCATATCGACAGGCTAGGTTCTCACAGCGTTTCAAAGTCCTAAATCCAATATTATGACGTAGGCAACAAAAGTTACCTAGTTGTATGACGATTAAATCATCACATTTCAGTTACTTAGTTGTATGTGTGACATACAACTGTGTGATAGAAGGAAACGCATATTCTTAGTTGACATACAGTTTTGTTGCCCCGGGCGGTTTGGCGTGTGTTTTTGTTATAGGCCAAACAGAATCCTTCTTGTTATGCTCAAGGTAAGCAAACAAAACACAAAATATCTGAGGAAGATCTTAATGGCGTTAAAACGCATATTGACTCTTTTCCCCGAGTCGAATCGCGCTACTGCAGAGCTGAAACTTGACAATTCTTATATCCATTTTTGAATATAAAGAAAATGTATGAACTATATAGAGATGTATGTACCTCTTCAAACAAACAACCGGTGAAGGAGTAATTTTATACTAGTATCTCTTGTGATCGCAAATTCGACCAATAAAATCTTTAGGGGATGGTGGAGTCGCTGGCCCCATACCCCTCCCCCATCCTTAAATTTCGGGGACGCCCCTGAAAATATACCGCCTATACCCCAGTTTTTTCAATTTCCCTTCCATCGGTGCATATTTCATTCAAATCGGTCAAACGGTTCGCTCACTGGAGGTTCCTAAGGTTTTTCATGTGCCGTATTTATATATACTAGTATCGCTTGTGATCGAAAATTCGACCAATAAAATATGGGCGTGGTGACTAGAGGGGGTCATGGGGTCGCTAGCCCCGTACTCTCCATCCTTATATTTCGAGGACGCCCCTGAAAATATACCGCCTATACCTCAGCTTTTTTCAATTTCCTCTCCATCGGTGCATATTTCATTCAAATCGGCCAAAAGGTTCGCTCACAGGAGGTTCCTAAAGTTTTTCATGTGGCGTATTTATATATAACTAGATATGTACATAGATGTGTTTTGTCAACACTACAACTTATCTTTTCATATACCAAGGAAAGGTAGATGTGATTTTTGCGAGGAAGTTAAAATGAAGATCAATGAAGGACCAGACCAGAGAAGGACGGACGACGAGAAACAGCTCGAGTAGAAAAACAGAAAGATAGAGACAATGGAAATATATTTTTAGTCTTCGATATGCAGAACGTATTATCGTGTCCTCTTGCTGAAGTGAGTAACTTTACTATAAAAGCAAACTCAACGTCTACAACTTGATTGCAATCCTTTCGAGCACAAAGCAAGTATTTTGCTCATTGTGAAATGAAGCCATAATGGGGAGAGGTGGCATTGATATCGCTAGCGCTCTTATCAAGATTTTGGAAGCAGTGTTTTCAGATAATCCACAGTTGAAATCGAAATTTTGTGGAGCGATAGCTGCGCCAAAATAAAAATTCACTAATGCTACTTGCTATTTCTACTTTTATGCAGGTCCATTCACACATTGAATTAATTACAATGGAATTTTCTACCCTGGAGACTCATGCAATCAGGAAATAGATGCCGCACACAGCTGCATAGAACGGGTTTTGAAAAAATCGGAATATTACTTCCCGGGTTCCCTTTTAAGTTTACTTTTGAAAGTAAATTCCAAAAAGCCTTATAAAAGTATGCAACTCAAAGAAAATGGTTTAAAGACTACAAAACATGTGCAGCTTTGAACAATTACAAATTTCTGCCTTTCAGTCAAGTCACTACTTTTAAGTTCTCTCGATCTCTACAGGTCGTTACAGTAATATCATCCGAGTGTTTCAAATTTAAAGTGTTAAGCACGTAATTGAAAGCCTCTTTGGATAACCTAAACCGTTTCAAGAACCAGCAAAACAAGCAAATGCTATTTTGTTCAACAACTTTATATGTTGAGTACTTACGCTGTGTTTGACAAAGCAAAAGGATTGCTTTTATCTCTAAGCACCCTCCGTGCTACTTTTTCATCTTCCTCACTTTCACTGGAACTCAAATAAAATAGTAAATGCAAATCCATTTTTAAAATTAAATTTTTTTTTTTTAATTGTAAATATTTTGACAGTTCCACAACAATTGTGACCCAAAAATGCAATCCACAGTGATGTGACTTCGAATTCTATTGTGAACTAAAAATAAATAACGATACGTTAGCTCTCGTATGTGACGATCCTATTTAGTTCATACGTCTGACGTATAACGGAATTGTCTTTCGTATAACTTTCGATTCGTGATCGTATGTAACGATTCGACCCCAGTTTTATGCATTGCAACGTTTGTTGTAGAGGTGAGCGTCGTGCGTGTTTTTGACCATGACACGAAACACGCACGCGTGTGTCCATGGGCTCGTGTTTGAAAATGCGATTTCGTGTCGTGCTCGTGCGTGATCGTGTTGGGCACGAAAACCAAAAAAAAAACACGCAAGAAAAAACACGATCAACTTTTTTCACTTTTTGTACTAAACTGGCGCACTTTTATTTTTTGTAAATTATATTTTTTTATACGTATCTTAATTCATTTCACTCCATTCCAAACTTCAGTTTAACATTTCATAAAATACAAAGATACACATGATGACCTACACGGCTTGTTTCTACGTATCGCCGGTTCTACGAGAACGGTACCAGTACTTGTGCTGTACCCATCGTATCGAAACGACTCCGGCTGTTTTTTTTATATCCACCCAGCTTAGAGCAATACACGCATTTGGCAGGGCTACAACAACAACATACAGATTTTTTTTATTTTACCATTATAATAGTTTTGTCTAATGCTTTTTATTCATGTATGTGTGTTTATGGGTTTCAGCGAGCGCGCAAGAGCAACGGCGCTTGAGATGCTGGCTGACAGGAATGATGCCCGAAAATTTTATGAAAAGATCCGGCGGATGACGGAAGGTTTTAAAACCGGGGCAAGTTCCTGTAGGAAAAATAATGGCGAGGAGGAGGGAGCATTTATCCTCATTGCACCATCTCTTTGTCGATTTTAAAGCTGCTTTTGACAGCGCAAAAAGGAGTTGCCTGTATGCCGCCATGCCTGAATTTGACTTCCCTGCAAAGCTTATACGGCTTTGCCAAATGACGTTGAGCAATACCAACAGCTCCATCAAAATTGGGAAGGACCTCTGTGAGCCATTTGAAACCAAACGAGGCTTCATACAGAGCGACTCCCTTTCGTGCGATTTCTTCAACCTGATGCTGGAGAAGATAATTCGAGCAGCAGAGCTAAACCGCAACGGTACAATCTATTACAAGAGCTGGCAATTGCTGGCGTATGCCGATGATATTGATATCATTGGCCTTAACAAGCGCGCCGTAAGCGCTGCCTTCTCTGGACTGGATAAGGAAGCGAAAAAAGTGGGTCTTGCGGTGAACGTGGACAAGACGAAATATCTGCTGTCATCCATGAAAGAATCGGCGCACCTGCGCTTTGGCAGCCAAATCACCGTTGACAGCTACAAATTTGAAACGGTGAGGGACTTCGGATATTTGGGAACCAGCATTAACACCGAAAACAATATCAGTCAAGAAATCAACGGTGAATTACTGTTGTCAACAAGTGTTACTTTGGACTTAGTAGGCAATTGAGAAGTAAAGTCCTCTCTCGACAAACAAAAAACTCCCTCTCTCTCGACAAACAAAAAACTCCCTCTCATCACACCAATCCTGATGTACGGCTCGGAATCATGGACAGTGTCAAGAGAAGATGAGATGGCCATTGGAGTATTTGAGAGAAAAGTTCTCCGGAAGATTTATGGTCCTACCCGTAATGCCCACCTCGAGTATCAAAGGAAATTTAACGATGAGCTGTACGAGCTTTACGCAGACCTGACCATAGTTCAGCGAATTAAAACCCAAAGGCTCCGCTGGCTGGGTCATGTTATGCGAATGGACAAAGAAGCTCCAGCACAGAAGGTTTTTTATCGACACCCGAATTCGGCAGCAGAGGAAGGGGGAGGCCTCGACTGAGATGGAAACAACAAGGCGTCAGTTATCACTAAAAAGGAATGACTGGCGTGCCTTGATACGAAAGGGCCAAAATCGCCTAGGCGGTTAAGCGTCAATAAATGAAGCAAGCCAAGATTAGATGTGTGTTTATAATAACTTGAAAAAATATGTGTAAAAACATATCGACGACTGAGTGGAAGATCACTCTGTTTCAAAATATTTTTCAAAAACGTCCTAGATAGGTTGTTATACCCAGCTGTACTTGTACACAGGGTATTATAACTTTGTTAGGATAACGGTTGGTTGTACAGGTATAAAGGAATCGAGATAGATATAGACTTCCATATATCAATATGATCAGGATCGAAAAAAAATTTGATTGAGCCATGTCCGTCCGTCTGTCCGTCCGTCCGTCTGTCCGTTAACACGATACTTGAGCAAATAATGAGATATCTTCACCAAATTTGGCATGCGTACTTATTTGGGTTCAGAATAGATTGCTATTGAAAATGGGTAAAATCGGACCATAACCACGCCCCTTTTTCGATATCGAAAATTTCGAAAAACGTATAAAATGGGTTAATTCAATATTAGAAGCAGCTACAATGATAAAATTTGCAATATGTATTGATTTAGATGTTCTAAGGCCGATTTTATAAAAATTTTTGAAAAGGGGGCGTGGTACCGCCCACGTATATTTGAAGAAATTTTAAAATTTTGACTCTTAATAACTTCAGAACAGTTTATGCTAGTATAACGAAATTTCGTAGAGGACATACTATTGTTGTGGTAAATTCAGCTATAGAAAATAAACGAAATCGCTTCGCGACCACGCCTACTTTTTCATAAAAGTTATATTGAAAGGAGGTGGAAATATTGAAAAGTCCATATTTAATTAACTGATTTCGCTATAATAATATAATTTGGTACATACATCAACTTTCATATTCTTTACATAATTTTTTCAAAATTTTGGAAAGTGGGCGTGGCACCGCCCACTTATGAGTCAAGCAATTTTTAAATTCGACTGCTAACAACTTCAGAACGGTGTGAGATAGATTTACGAAACTAGGTACCAGGCATGTTATGTTTATGTAGAGTACTACCACAGAAAATAAGAAAAATCGGCGAACGATCACGCCCACTTTATGTGCACAGCTGGGTATGTAATGTTCGGTTTCACCCGAACTTAGACTTCCTTACTTGTTTTTCAATCAAATTGTTAGATAGAGCGTTACTGTAAAAAAGTATTAAAGAGAGTGTTATTTAAATAAAATTTGATATTGGTAGTTTTTGAAGAATATTTCGAAATAGGGCGACCTGCTACCCAGGCGTCGATACATACCTTATAAGCTTTAGGTGTATAGGTACATACCATGTACAAAGTACATTTACAAATATATACAAAAAAAAAAATAAAAACCAAATAAAAAGATGATAAAAAAATTTTAAAGACAACCTTTTTATGAATGCTGTCAAAAAGCCTCACCAAATTTGTCGTTAAACAAAGACATAGTTTCGGTGTTTTTGGTTTTGAAATTTTAGTCATACCAATTGTAATGATTTTGAAAATATAAAGGTGGAGTGCAATTAATAGGTTTTAAATGTTTTGTCGATAACCGAACTTCTATCTAGGCTCTCAGAAATTGTTTGCCTTAGTTTGGCAACGTGCACTCCACCTAGGGTTGCCAGATAGGGGTTTTTGGCCCCTGAATTCAGGGGTTTGTGATCCAGTGCTGGGGTCTGGGGTTTACCTAAAAAATTCGGGGGTTTGGAAAATTTTCAGTGGTTAACCATCGAGTTCATACATTTTTTCTTTTCTTCATTTCATTTAGTGATTAGAGATTTTGTTTTATGGTTTTCAAACACACTCACGCAAAAATATTGACCGTCTAGCAGGTACTCACTCACGCATGACCGTGCAATAGGTACTTTTTGTGCTGTGTGTGTTTTTTGTTCTCGATAGTGGTATCACATATCTATCTGCTGTGCTATGCAAATTATTTACAATCGTTGTTTGTTCGCGCGGTGTTTTTCGTTCTCTACATATACTAGTATAAAACTATGTAAGTTTTTGTAAAATTTGAGAAAACATAAAATTAAATTACGTTTTTATCTAGTACATTGCAATACATGTGTTCTTTTAATGAGAAGTGGTTATCGCATCCAGAATATAAAAGCTGGCTTCGAAAAGAATCGGATTTTGTGGGAAGATGTCAAGTATGCAACATTACTTTTCTTATTAAACATGGAGCGACAAAAGCAATAAAAACTCATATGAATTCTGCAAAGCATATTGCAGGTATGAACGCTTATAAGCATTCGTCATTGATTACAGCATTTATACACGGAGGGAAATCTATGGATGGAACATCCATAATTATTGATATCACATTAAATAAAAATTGATAATTCTGTCCCATCAATGAATATGGATGTTTTATCAATGCTTTTTTGATAAAGCACTATTGAAATGGTATCCATATAAACTATTGATAAATTCTAAATAGTTTAAAAAAACAAAATTTTATATAATTTAACATCTGGTTTCAGTAAGATTCGAACCCTGCTCCTCTGGCACGTTAGCCCAGTATTCTACCATTCGGCTACAGCATTTTATAAAATTTTTTGAAAAATGTTCAATCATAAGAAATTCAAAAAATTTTGAATTAAAAAAAAACGCTCCAACAAGTTGTAATATTGTTAGAAAATCCATAGTAAAAATTGTTGAACTATTATGATAATGCGTCCCAGAAAAATTTACATTTTGCCAATATATATTAATGCGCTGTATCTACCATTATTACTATGCAGTAAATATGGATATGGATATACAGACAATAGAAATTCATATCATGACCATATATATTGACGTGCCGTTCAAATATATTAGCATTCTATCCATAAATATAGAAAATAGTACATAATTTCGAAATGGTTGACATGTCATTTTACTTTTTATTGGGAGCAAATAATATTTGATAACTCGCTCATTCTGAATGAATATTGCATCAAACTCGTCGCTATCAATCGCGATGTTGTCACAACATTCAATGCATTTCTCTCAGTGTACCGAAAAAAGATTCTACCGAAGAATTGCAATCTGCAATAGCGGAGTTGTCGATGGTTTATCATGCTGTAATGCATCAACATAGTTACAATAGCACAGACTGCGGTATTAAAACAAATTGTAAGATTTTTCGCGACAGTGCACTGTCTACATCTGTTCACTGCGGACGAACAAAGGCGACTACTCTTGTAGAAAACGTATTTTCCTAAAGCCATCCAATTGGTGCTGAATGATATAAAGAACTCTCAAACCCCAGTTTATTTTTCAATTTCATCAGATGCTTCGAATCGTGGATACAAAAAAATTTCCCTATTGTTATAAGCTACTTTCTTGCTGATCAAGCATGCAAAACAAACTGATTGATTTTTATACTGATGAATATGAATCCTCACAAGCAATATTTAACAAAATACAAAAATGCCTGTTTGAGTTGGGCCTGAATATGGAGCACATATCAGCCTATTCAGCAGACAACGCAGCTGTTAATTACGGAGTGAAGAACTCTGTATACCAAAAACTATTACTAGAGAACGAATTTATTGTAAAAGCTAATTGCAATGCACATGTTATTCATAATGCTGCTAAATTTAGTTGCAAACAATTACCTCTTGATATCGAAACACTTGTTAACAAAATTTATTCGGAATTTAGCACGAGTACTGTCAACGTCAGGGAGTTGAAGACGCTTTTTGAATTTTTCGATTTGGAGTTTGCACAGATGTTAAGAAACGTTCCTAGCAGATGGTTGAGCCTAAAAGCCGCTGTAGATAGAGTCATACTTTGTTGGCCTGCAATAAAACAATATTTTTTGCAACAAGAAGAAGAGTGCGATCCTTTTATATACAGTATAATAAAACCACAGGGACATGATGCATCCAATTTAGATTCGTTTGATATACCTGATTTATATTTATATTTCATTTCACATTATCTTAATATAATGTGCGAAGCTATTCTCATTTTGGAAAAGGCTAGCATAACTGCTACAGAATTACATGACATTATGCTTTCTTTTAAGAGCAAACTAGAGAATAGAATTAATGATAAGTTTTTCGGAGCAACGGTAAAATCAAAAATTAAAAATTTTCCTGAAAGGAAACAAAAAGAATTTAAAGATAATGCCCTGAATGTGTATAAAAGAGCCTTGTGTTATATTAATAAGTATTATAACTTTGACGATAATCCAATGGCAGTTCTTGGAAATTTGAACATTTTGACTAGAGAGCTGACGTTAGATAGTGTTATACAAGTTTCACAGTTATTAAATGTAGATATTAACATTGATGAGGCTTATGATGAAATACATGCTGTTAATAACGTTTTATCCCATATACGAAAAGATTGTACATCTGTTAGTAATGCATGGGTCTCAGTTTTTAAAAACTCAGCAATGACTGAGTTATTTAAAGTTGTTTCCAAAACATTAAGTATTCCTGTTAGCAACGCCTTCGTGGAACGTATATTCTCAATAATGGAATCTGTTTGGAGGGGCGATAGAAACAAAATGAGAGTAGATCTAGTCAAAGCCGAGCTTTGTACAAGAACAAATTTTAATATGACTTGTTCCGAGTTTTTAGAGTTCTTAACCCAGATATGCCCATTCGTTGTACAGGAACGTTTCCATCGTGATTTTGTATTATTCCCTATTAAAATGATAATAAAAAGACGAATTGTAAATGATATTAAAAAAATTTATTTTGAAAGTTGGATTTTAGAGGCGTCCTATATATAGGACATTGGCCACATGGTATACTATGACATCATGAAAACTATTTCTGGTGGTTTGTTTATCTTGTACCACCAAATGATGATTGTATTACCAAATGATCCATCCGATTATACCGCAAACCGTCGATAGAACTTTGTGAAGGACGTCCTTTTTGATATGCATTACCCCTTTTATATTGGGTGAGCAAAGTTGTCGCAATGTTTCTTCTGAAATATAATTGATCCATTGTTCCATCATTATGTTTATGTATCTGCCAGGCATTTTGAACAGCCATATGCACGCAATAAGTTATGAGGGGAAAATACCATTTCTTACCTCTTATGGCAGTGAGGTAAAGACTAATATTTTGGTTTGAACGGTCAACCCCTCCCATGCTCTTATACTATTTTACGACACATGGTTCTTCAACTTATGTATGTATTTTTTTTTTCTTTTGGGAGTAACGCGTGGTCAAATTTGTGGGATTCACTCCGATTGCAGTGGAACAAAAGATCACGATATTATTGTTGTTCCACTTTATGAATATTATGTTGCTATCAGCAATTTTGATGAAATCGTAACTTCCACAGGCACTTTTCTTCATATTCCTAAAATCAGTTAAAGTGCTTCCAGGAATACGATTCTCTCACATTGTGCCGTGCCGAAAATCTTTTTATTGGTAAGTTGTTCAAGTAGAGCGATTGAAGAAAAAAAATTATCGAAATACCAATGAAAATGTTGGTCCTTCCATTTTGACCTCAAAAAGTCAGCATATTCTAGCACTACAGACGTTCCAACACCAAGGTCCTTATAAATTTCACTGATATTTGTGGAAGCACAGCTTTGTCAAGTCGTACCAACTCACAGCTTGTAACCGTAGCGTATAGGTTTTCCATGGATATACTGCTTACAGCCATGTAGAGAAAATCCCCTAAAAAGTGTTTATGTAGTATAATATGTGCCCGATGTCTTACATGTAGGACACCACATTTTACTCTAATACAACAACTTCACTATAACACCAACAAAACTTTTCTATGTTTATAACAGTGGACGAATATTTCAAATATTCGAATCTCGACAAAAAACATTGATTTTTTATATTTGAATTAGTTAATTTTTACTTACCGTGCAAAGGCAGCGAGAAATTCCGACATTTTGAAAAACGCACAAATTTGTAAATTAATTTCGCAGAAATGGTAGAGAAAACTAACCAAAACGAACTGTCACAAGCAAGGTAGAGACAAAAACTAACCAAATGATTAAAAGTAGCGGTTCTCGACAGTCCTTTACTCTTTATATAAAGAACTGAGTAGGTGGACTATATATAGGACATTGGGCATATCTGGGTTAAAGCAACCACAACAAAAGCCTCTTTTGCAAAAAGCTTTGACTAACGAAAAGTACAGTTTTAAAAAATAAGTTTATTTTACATATACTTATGTATGTATCGTGAAACATGGAAAAATATAATATTTAAAATTAATTATATGTATCATTTATAGACATAACTTGCCTTTGAAATGTATGCACCTGCAAAAATGTACAAATACCTGAAATTTACATACGTACCTATGCTTTTTTGTTTTTTATTCAGTCGAACTGGATTGTTTTCTAAGTAAATAAAAAAAAAAAATTTTTTTTTAAAATTTCAATCCTGGGGTCTGGGGGTTTGAAAAGGTGGCAACCCTAACTCCACCTTTATATTTTCAAATCTCAAAAATTGGTTACAATTGGTATGACTAAAATTTCAAAACCAAAAACACCGAAACCAAAGTTATTAAAGAAAGCATGGTATAAGTACTATAGGTAAAACCGTTCTCTCTTTTGATATTGTTTTGACGTTTTTAAGCAATATAAAATGTGTCAGTATGTAAGTCAAATAGAAAAAAAATATTCAAAAAATTTAAAATAAGAAAAATTTGAAAAAAAAAATCAAAAAATATTTTCCAATTTACACTGCATGTTTAGGTGGACGCTTGGACACTATAAAATGGCAGGAAATGAGATGGTAGATTATCCTGCTAGAGGGACACATGTGGACCGCTTTTACAGTCCTTATTTTTAACAATTCTAGCAATAGTTCTAATCGCAAATTGAAGAAAAATTAAAAGAAATTATTTTGATTTGTAATTTATTTGATTGAAAAAACCAAACAGACACGTCGTGAAAATGAGTATGAGAATTGCTTAAAAATGTCATTAGTGTCATTAACGGTTTTACCTGTAGTATTTATACCATGAAAGAAAGTAATAGTGAACTTGACAGTTCTCTCTTTTCTGCAGGAGTTTTCCCGTCAAATGAAAAAAATATTAACCCGTTCTGCTTAAGATTTTAAAAATTTTTCAATAGTGTGAAAAAAAAGCCAATTGTTTCATATAAATACAATACCGCTTGCCTCAGTTCCTTGCACGTTTAAATAGAGTTTAGAGTTCAGACTAGCTAGACTCTAGCACATTTTAGCTAAGATGAATGGTCTAATCCTTTTTCAATTGGATCTTAGACCGAAAACGAAACTGTAAGCGATTAAAATCGATCATTGCCCCTGCGGGTTAGGGGTTTAGATAATGCACGTAGTGGAATGTCTGTCGCAAGAGGCGACCAAAATCCATTTCAACCACTATCACGGGGTTGATGAAATCGGCAATGGGAATAGTAGCATAAGGTGGTTCGGCAGCTGTGAGAGCATAGACGCATAGACCGTACAACTCTGTTCGGTCCGTCACGTCCCACTTACAACAGCTACAGCGAAGCCGATTAATTTCTCGAAACCGAAAACTAAATCGTAATCGATATTCTCATAAAAAACGAAACCCTTTCAAAGTCCATAACCGGTACGAAACAAGTTTGTAATTGTTTTTTAAAATTGATTACTTCATTTCGCGGGCACAAATTTTCCTTGATAAGACGGTACCCTGGTTTTGACTTCATTATAAAAAACTCTAATGGAAACCAATCCACCAGTTTCTGCGACACTCTGGCGACAACCTTCTTGTGGTGCCATCGGCGGAAATCGACAAATATTCAATACTCTCCATTTTTATAACGCAAAGGTCCGAAAAGAGGTAGATTCCAAAGTGGCCAAAGTTACTCCGTTACTGTTTGGGCTAGCATATTTCGCGGTATTGATAATTTTTTGGCATGAGCAAATGCAATCTAATTTTTCAGTAAAACAATTGTATGGGACACAAAACCTGTGCTTGGGTGGCAAAGGGTTAATACGCTTGTTTACATTTATTTGAAGTTAAAACTCCTACAAAAACAAAATATTTCAGTTGTCAATTCTACCTTGTTTAATTTGCCTTGACCGAAACCACGTCTTTGTTTAACGACAAATTTGCTGAGGCTTTTTGACAGCATTCATATAAAGGTTGTATTTAAATTTTTTTATCATCTTTTTATTATTTTATTTTTAGTTTTGGTGATTCCTATCGGAAATTTGATTTTTAAATATGGTTCCTTTAACTAAATGCTAAGTTTCAAGTTCCTGGATTACCAGAAAGTTAGTCAAAAGTCGATCGCAAAGTTCCCAACTTCAAAATAGTTTTGGATATATCTTGATATGTGCGCCAACTAGCAGAATTTTTTTGATTGCAACCGGAAATTTTTGCATTGCCATCGGGTTCTCACAAATGTGACAAGTTTCAAGTCTCTAGGTTAGCGGGAAGTTACTCAAAAATCTATCACAAGATTCCCCCTATGTTTTAGAGATTTTCAATTATATCGAAAAGCACGCCACCTTTTGGAATTCTGATTCCAACAAATTGTATTGTCATCGTTTCCACAACTAGTTAAATGCCATGTTTCAAGTTCCTAGGTTACCTGGAAGTTGGTCAAAAGTCGATCGCAAAATTGCCAACTTCAAATTAATTTTCGAAATATCCCGATCCGTGCACCACCTACCGGAATTGTTTTGATGAGGGATTGCATTGTCATCGGGTTGTGACAAATGTGTAAAGTTTCAAGTCTCTACCTAATCTGGAAGTGGCTGAAAATCGATTGCAAAAGTTTGGGAGTCTTCTAGTTTTTTTTTAAGATTTGCAATTATATAGACCAGCGTGCCATCTATCGGAATTTTGATTTTTGCTGTATGTAGTGCCACTGTTCCCTCAATTCAATATCAAGTTTCAAGTTCCTAGGATACCTGGAAGTTGGTCAAAAGTCGATCGCAAAATTGCCAAATTCAAATTAGTTTTCGGAATATCTCGATCCGTGCGCCACCTACCGGAATTGTTTTTATGAGGGATTGCATTGTCATCGGGTTGTGGCAAATGTGTAAAGTTTCAAGTCTCTAACTAATCTGGAAGTCACTGAAAATCGTTCGCCGAAGTCCAGGAGTCTTCTAATTTCTTTTTTAAAGATTTGCAATTATATAGACCAGCGTGTCATATATCCGAATTTTGATTTTTACTATTTGTTGTGTCACTGTTGCCTCAGTTTAATGCCAACTTTTAAGTTCCTAGGTTACCTGGAAGTTGGTCAAAAGTCGATCACAGAATTCCCAACTTCAAATTAGTTTTCGAAATATCTCGATCCATGCGCCACCTACTGGTATTGTTTTGATGAGGGATTGCATTGTCATCGGCTTGTGACAAATGTATAAAAGTCTCTAACTAATCTAGAAGTTACTAAAAATCGATCGCAAATTTCCAGAAGTCTTTTAATATTTTTTGTAATTATCTCGACCAGTGTGACATCTAGCGGAATTTCTTGTACAGCAGTTTGTATTGTCTGCAATTGTTCATATTTATGCAAATTTTCAATAATCTAGCTTACTGGGAAGTTCCTCAAATATGCGTCCCAAAATTTCTATTTTTAAATGAATTTACCGTATTTCTTGATCCGTGCGGCACCTAGCGGATACTTTTTGCGTTCACATTGCATTGACACGGAGCTCCGAACTATGTTCCAAGTTTCAAGTGTCGAGCTCAACGGGACTTCTGAAATTTTGTATGAAAAAGGTGGTGCAAACAAGAAAGCGACTTAATATAAAGGTTTTAAAATACCGCTTTATTTTTTTCGTGCGTGTTATTGCATGTTGTGTTTTAGTAATTTTTCCCCGTGCGTGTTAGTGCACATTTTCGAAAATCTGTTTCGTGCACGTGCCGTGTCGTGTTGCAAAAATCATGCACGCGCCCACCTCTAGTTTGTACCATTTATCATATTATATAAAATATAGAAGATGATTGATTTTTTTGATGTGGTTTTATTAAGTGATGGCGATATAACTCGCCTGTTGCCCATCAACTTTACAATAATTTCTTAATACTAATTTTATGTTCTTCTAGCTTGACAAAGCAAATCATGTTCATGTTAATTGTTGCTATAGCAAAAAGGTGGATGAAGAGCCGGCACAGCTACCGTCAGCCTTTGTTAAATTTTTTCATGCGATGATACCGCTATTTGGGCAATGCAGCCAGAAATTAAGTTATACCGTTGTGGTGCTCTTGTCAATATGTAAAGCAAATGGTATGCAATTGCTGAGCGTAATGAATTACTAATGATGATTATGACAATAATGACGTATGCGAGTGCAGTAGATAAATTAACCCAGCATGCGTAATATGTGGGTGCGATAGATTAATCAACCCAGCATACGTAACTTAGAGGTGGGTTTTAGCTGACACGTTAACTATCCCCCTTCTTAAGAACGAGACGTCCTCGGTTCGAACCAGGTACAATTTCCTTTTTTCGTAAAATATTGTAATAGCCTAATTTCGAGCTTTCCATGGATGTACAGAAATTGAAAAACTTTTTTCTTTTTATATACATTGACAAATTGATATTTAATAAGAACGAGTGTGATGATTCGAATCATTGTTTAATAATATAAGGTTAATCAGTCCGAGACGTTTTGGACACTTCTCGGCTTCATGCTTCCTTGTGTGATTGACAGTGCTACTTCTTTTCAAAATCGTATGAAAATGGTAGTATAAACCAATATTCTTGATACGAACAAAATTACAGCAACACTGAAAGCTTTTGAAGTTTGTTTTATTTTTATTTTGAAAAATTAATTGTCTATTTGGTAAGATTTTTATGAAAATTTATTATTTTAATTTAAAAATAGCAATTTTCATTTCTGCAGCCTTTTGTCAGCATACAAATTCGATACCTCATCGTTTCAAGCTGAATTGAAATCAAGGAAAAAGCTTCTTACAAGAAAAGAGTTCAGCTTCTTACAAGAAAAAGAGTCCAGCACACATTTAGCCAAAATGCAGATTCAGCCCTTGCCCTCCTCGCTGGCTCGAATTAGCTTGAAGCCCATAGTCCCCAATCCGCAGATCCTCGAGCTGTTGACCCAGGGTTCTTGGATGAGGACCACATCCATGTCGCATTTAGAAAGACGACTACTTGAAGCAGCCGAGCATACTTTAGAAATGTGCAGATTTATCTGAAGCACCACCAACATGAGAGGTTGTCTCTCAACGACGAGTTGGCGTAACGGGAGCCCTGCTGACTGAAGCATCAGAGATAATGCGCTCAGGATTGGTTGCTACCACCGTGCCTTCGAGGCCTTCCCCGACCAGCAAGCTGTCTTCCATCTCCGAGCTGTTCACGTCACTTTGCGAAAGTGCTGTGGCAGATAACATGCTTTTCGCGGAGAACTCCTCCGTTTCCTCTTGCCGTACTTCGATATTCGAGTCCACCGGAGCAACGGAGATGGCAGCGCGATCTGCATAGGCACGGTTACGGTGGATAACGATCTGGCCTACACTATAATGCACTAGTCCATTGCAACTTTTAAGGGGCTCGAGTGCCTCCTTATTCATGGTGAAGACCACTTGTCTGTCAGGCCCTACCGCATCCCCAACACTCCAGTCCTGCGTCGAGAGGGACGGATTCATTATCTGGACTATCGTGAGAATTCTCTTAGGCTCTGCAGGGATGGCAGGAATCGATGCCCTTGCCCTTGGCCAAGCCGGAATGTCATTCCACGTCCGATCTCTTGCGTTTGAAAGGGTTTCCGTTTACCCTCTTTGCCACAGAAGAGGTTTGGAAATCCGGTATCAGAGATTGCACCAACGGCGACATCGTTTCCTGCGAAACTTCCTCATATTTCTTCAGGGTCCTTGCGGCCAATCGTTTTTCCAAGTACGCAGAACGGAGGAGAGATGTCTCCTGGGAGTCCAGACCCGTAGTTGCCATCGCGGTCGCTCCCTTTGCTGAAAACTCAGGTTTAGCTTTTTTCTCCTTTGTATCTCCGAGGCTAGTTCTTGAGACCGCTGCCACAGACGTTAAGAGATTGTTTTTCACACCGGCGATTGATGAAATCCAATTATAAACCATTTTATATGCTTATTTCGTACATGTTTACTGCTATCCACAATAAGGGCATGCTTTTTACAGTTAAATTTAAAATTGATTTAATTTCCCTAATAATTTAAAAAAATAAATGTGGAAAAGACAGATTTCCGGGAAAAAAACCTGAAATTTCGCGAACGGCGTTCCTTCCTTTTCAACCACAATTTTCCTAAAGGGGGATTTTTTTACCCTTTTTGCATCCTTCGTAAATGCAACTCTAATAAGGAAGCTATGCCTTGGCAAATGTCAAAATCTGCTTAACCTTATATAATTTAACAATGATTCGAATCATTAAAAAGTGGTGATACTATTTTAAATACATACACGTCTACATTTTGTGCTTTTGACAAACAAATAAACTTAAAAGAAATAATTTTAGCGAAGTTTGCTTTTGTGGATTTTCCTGCCATCGATCAGGACCGTTGTGCCAAGATCTCTTTCTATAAACTTTTCGACAAAGACCTTGTCGAGTTTATTGCCAAGCCTTTTATTTCTCCTCAAATAAACTTTTTCTCCGGGACTATAAATTTTCGCTTTTTTACCCTCATTTCTTTTACGGAGGGTTTTCTCCTGATTTTCAAACAAACGCTTTTTTATACTGTCAAGCTTTTCTGAAGGGAAATTATGGAAAACGTCCGTTGGTCTAGCTTCTGTTACCGAGTGTATGCTACAATTATATTTACTAGAGTTCGCCCAGTGGTTGAAATTCAACCACAAAACCTTATTTTATCTTCCTACCTTTTTGCTATTTCTTAAATTTTCCTTTCTTTTCCATATTTTGTATATTTTTGGTTTCTATACATTCCTATTCATTTTGCCTTTTCCTCCCTCTTTACATTATTCAGTAATATAGTTTCAATGTTAATAATTATTTATTCTTCTTAGGTCGTCTTCATACGTATTTCTTTCCTTTCCTTTCCTTAGCATTCATTTGCTTTTATTTCCTTTCCTTTCCTCTCCTTTTCCTTTCCTTTTCTTTCCTTTTCTCTTCTTTCATTTCATTTTATTTCCCTTCTTTCTTTCTTTCTTTTCTGTTTTTTTCTTTTATTTTTCTTTCTTTTCGTTTCTTTTATATTCTTACCTGATCCTTCTTTCTATTTCCATTACATTCCTTTTTCCTTTTATTTTCTTTTTCTTTCCTTGCCTTTCGTTTCCGTTGCTTTAGTTTCCTTTCATTTTATTCATTATACCTTTCATGAACATGAAATGGTATTATAACTTTGGTCCGATGTTTGTAAATATGAGAAGAAGAAGAGATAGACCCATCAATAAGTATACCGAAATGATCAGAATGACGAGATGAGTTGATTTAGCCATGTCCGTCTGTCCGTCTGTCCGTCTGTCTGTTTGAACGCAAACTAGTCCCTCAATTTTTGAGATATCTGGCTGAAATTTTGTATGTGGCCACCATTTTGTAATATAGGAATCATTTGTCGGAACTGACAAGATCGGACCAGTATAACATATAGCCCCTATACAACCGATTGTTCAGATATAAGGTTTTTTGGCCAAAACTTCCGCAATTAAAAAGTTAGAAACGTAAAATTTTGCAACTCGAGTACTTTCTATTTATGTAGTGTATATAGTGAAAATCAACCAGATCGGGCAAATGTAACATATAGCCCCCATACAACCGATTGTTCAGATATAAGGTTTTTTGGCCAAAACTTCTGCAATTAAAAAGTTAGGAACGTAAAATTTTGCAACTCGATTACTTTCTATTTATGTAGTGTATATAGTGAAAATCAATAAGATCGGGCAAATGTAACATATAGCCCCCATACAACCGATTGTTCAGATATAAGGTTTTTTGGCCAAAACTTCTGCAATTAAAAAGTTAGGAACGTAAAATTTTGCAACTCGAGTACTTTCTATTTATGTAGTGTATATAGTGAAAATCAACCAGATCGGGCAAATGTAACATATAGCCCCCATACAACCGATTGTTCAGATATAAGGTTTTTTGGCCAAAACTTCTGCAATTAAAAAGTTAGGAACGTAAATTTTTGCAAGTCGAGTACTTTCTATTTATGTAGTGTATATAGTGCAAATAAACAAGATCGGGAAAATGTAACATATAGCCCCCATACAACCGATTGTTCAGATATAAGGTTTTTTGGCCAAAACTTCTGCAATTACACAGTTAGGAACGTAAAATTTTGCATCTCGAGTACTTTCTATTTATGTAGTGTATATAGTGAAAATCAACAAGATCGGCCAAATTTAACATATATCCCCCATACAACCGATTGTTCAGATATAAGGTTTTTTGGCCAAAACTTCTGCAATTAAAAAGTTAGGAACATAAAATTTTGCAACTTGAGTACTTTCAATTTATGTAGTGTGTAGAGGAAAATCAAGAACATAACATATATTTAGCCCCATACAATCGATTGTTCCGATAACTCGGATCCTATTATTTTGTAAGTTTTTTTTAAATTATAACAAAGATGTGTAATGTGTATAGTAAATATAGTTAAATTGAAACAGGCTGTACTGGGGATCGAACAGTGAAAATCGTGACGCTTATTCATGAAAGGTATATAGCCTTCGGCACAGCCGAAGACAGCTTTCCTTACTTGTTTTTTTTTCATTTCATTTCTTTTCTTTTATTTTTTTCTTACCTATATTTTCTTTCACTTTTTTTCTTAAATTTCCCTTCCTGTCATTTCGTTTCCTTACCTTTCCTTTTCTTACCTTTCCTTTCCTTCCGTTTCCTTATTTTCTTTTGTTCCTTTCCGCAACTTCTTTGCTTTTCTTTTTCTTTCATTCATTTCCTTAATTTATTTTTTTTAGCTTTTCATTACCTTTCTTTCCTTTATTTTTCTTTCTTTTTATTTTCATTTATTTTCCATACCTTCTTCCTCGCTACCTTTTCTTTCCCTTCTTTTTTCCTTCTTTCCTTTCTTTGTTTTTCTCCTTTTGCTTCTCTTTTCCACTGCTTTACCTACATTACATTTCCTTTCTTCCCTTCCTTTTTTCTTTTCAATTCCTTTCCTTTCCCTTTGATTTTTCTGTCATATTTTCCGTTCGTTACCTTAACTTACCTTTATTTTCCTTATATCCATTCCTTTCCTTTCCTATTATTTTCTTAATTTAATACTTTTATTTATTTCATTTTGTTTCATTTTTATTTATTTTATATTATTCCCTTTCCTTTCATTTCCAAAAAATTTTATTTTTTTACTTTAAATCACTTTTCTATTTCTGATTTTACTTTTTTTTTTAATTTGATCAATTTTCCATTTTATTTTATTTCACTAAGTCTAGCCACGAAGGGCCTTGTGCATGATCTAGCTTATTTGTGCTTTTTTTCAAAAGCATTTGCTTCTATGAATCCCTACGCACAGATTTTGTTTTTGTAAACACTGCTTGTACCTAAGCTCAATAAAGTTGACGCCCTGGCTCATGTTATCTTATTGCTGCCAACAAAACAACTCACCCTACTGCAATGAATGCAAACACAACAATGCAAGTGGTCATACCTACCTACCCCCATAACAGCGGCTCTATAAAGCGAATGCGTGTATAGCACTTGTAGTGGTGTGATTTTCAAATCATATTATAATTAATTTTTATTAAATTTTTGGTTTGTTGTCGGCCACCCTGCTCGGCGAGACATATCGATACATACCAAATTTTATATACCTTAGAATTGTGGTTATTGCAAAAAAGGGAGGAACCAGTTATGTTTGCGCATTTATATATAATAGATAGATAAGTTGCTAAGAAGACTAAATCAATTATTTCTTCTACTTTCTGTTGCTCTTTAATACAGCGCGAAATCTCTAGTAAAGTAGAGTGGAATCTTTCCACCTGCCCGTTGCTTTCACTGTGAAGGGTTGGTATGAAAAATTGTTCTATTCCGTAATTATCCCTCAGTAAATACTTTATAGTATTGGATTGGAAGGATCTCTCGTTATCCGAAACGATAGTTTTAGTATTACTGAATACTAAAAGAAGTTCTAATAATGCGTTTTTTATATCAACTGTTGCTCTAGAGATAATCGGCTTAACGATGGCAAACTTAGAAAATTTGTCTAAACATGTTAAGAAAAGTTGTTTGCCTATTATAAAAATGTCTAAGTGAAGGATTTCTCCCGGAAGACTTGGAATGGGGGTTTTGCCAATCCCCGGATCAGGTGGTTTGCGTTGGCAATCATTGTTTTCAACATTTTTTTAATGTTTGGAATAAAGTACTCACGGGAGATTTGGCGCATATTTTCCTGTAATCCGCGATGAGCTCGATTGTGCTCTGTTGCTATCGTTTCCAGCTGATCATCTTTATTTGTTAAGTCTATTACCAAAAGCTCAGTATGGAGAAATTTAACACCGGGAAATGCCAATACTAATGTGTTTTGAATTTCAGCTAGGATTGGAAGATCGCAGTGAATTGGGTTTGTAACATCGGCATTTATTACGCCTTTTAAGCACTGCACAAGATTTTCGACATTATCGTATGCGATTGTGTGGCGAATATGTTTTTGGAATAAAATTTTAGTGGTTTTACTAAAGGAAGAAGCCCTTGTTATGATTATCTGATTTTGAAATTGGTTGATTGGACAATGGACTGTTTTTATTGTATTTGTTGAAGAAACTTCGCTATGAATAGTTTCGATAGACGCGTCATCATCTAAATTGTGGGCAAACTGCCTCGAAAGTGCGTCAGCTACCTTATTGTCCTTTCCGGGCTTGTAATGGAAAACGGGGGAAAATTCCTCAATGAATGATCTCCACCTTTTCATTTTGGTATTGGGGTTCTTATCAGACATTGCAAATATCAGTGGTTGGTGGTCGGTGAA
>CAXKVI010000501.1:0-27066 GCA_964058755.1 Campiglossa producta | reverse complement strand
ACTCCGAACGGCATCTTCCCAAGATCCGAGCCCGGTCTCTCTTTAAAAAAAAATAGAATAAGAGCGCTATTCTGTAACTCGATTCAAATTCGACTTTGGCCGTTACGTATGAAATCACGCGATTCATACCTATTAAAACCATTGGACTCAGAGAGAGGCCAAAAATCCTCTACCTGTTTTTTTTTTCATCTCAGTCGAGGCCTCTGCCTTCATTAGTATAACACGACCAAGTCACTGGAGCCTTTGTAATTAATTCGTTGTACTGTGTTTATATCTGCGTAAAGCTAGTACCGCTCTGTACCTCGGCCACCAAGTCAATGTAATTGTCCCTGCAGGAATTCGAACAGGTGGTTGATCCACAAGGTGGTAAGTCGAGGTCTGCACGAAGTTACAGGGAGATTGGTATTGTGGAAGTTGACAAAGGGTCGTCCTTCGGATAAACTTCGCTGGGCGACGTACTACCGACTCCACCTCGCAGCAGAGGAAGAACTCCCAAGAAGAAGCATCTTAAGCTTCTTACACTTACGACTTTCGGCCGCACGTTTTATTTCCCTCTTCTTTAACGAGACGGAGTGCTATTCTTACTATACTAATATAGCTAGACCGCATGATCCCAGCTGAATTTAAAAAGTTCTACCTATGCAGATAAAGCTTACTTTTGATTTGTGATGTACGGTACTGCCCGACTGTCTCGGGAGCAGTTTGATATCACCAGTGGAACCTTCTTACGACCGGTATACCTATCTCGGGGGTTTGTGATCGAAAAATATTCTTCTTTAAAAAAAGAACTGATCTAGACCAGTACTGGACAGCTTAGGCACAGAGTGCTCGTCGTATGCGGACGACGCTGTCCAGGCCTGATCTAGACGATGAGTCGTCATATACCTGGACTGCTGGTTTCTGATAGGAAAAGAGGAAACCGCCAACAACTTTCTACAAGTATTTCCCGAGATGGGAACTAATCTCGGCCTCTCACAAACTCACAACTCCTGACAAATCTTTAACTATATCTCACTAGCGAAACAGTCCATTGTACACCATGCCATGCCAACTAATCTCCACCAACAGCACTGAAAGCCGCACCTCGATCACCCTCCCGTTTATCGGTCACAAAGATCTCTTGGCTTAATTCGTAGAAGACGATGATGTTGTGCGCACGCACAGCTTCCAGCAACTTAGCAAGCAAGTAATAGAGCAACAGCTGCTGGCAACATGGAGTTCAACTCTGCTGTTGTTGTTGTTGCTCTTGTTGTCGTCGACACATTTGCTGCAGTTAACGCACCATTTGCGTCATGTGCGCCAAGCGTGTTGCCAATAAGGCCCAATTGCTGTGGCAAGTAGCTGTCACACAAAAACAACAATAACTATGAGTATATAAATATGTGTATGTTTGAGTACCATAAGTGCCAAGTGGCAGCAAGCGTTGATTGCGCTTATCTTTGCAACGCGATCGCGATTTGAAAAAAAAAAAACTCATGCAAGACGAATCAAATTCGAATGGGATCTCAGCTACTGGGGTTGAGAGGTGGGTGAGGCAACACCCGAGTGCAATGTGAGTGCAAAATGTGTGCAAAAAATGAAATTGTATTGCACTATTTTAAGTTCATTTGATTGGTTGAATGTTTGGCATGCCACATGCCGCACGCCACATAGCAGGCAGACAACAACAATGGGGCATCATATGGCGGGCAGTGCAGCATCCGTTCGTTAGTTGATTGGTATGCTTGTGGCATGTTGGTGAAAATTGTTGTGAATGCATTTCGGTGTTTTTGTTGTTGTCACAACTGTCCAACGTTTTTGTTTTACGTTTGTTGCAAGTTGCAAGTGCGTGATTTTAGCTGCTGATTTGCTGTTGGTGGTGTCAGAATGGAAATCATTTTATGTCACTGCATAGACAAACGGTCGGAAGAGACCACATATAGATCAAGGTAGGGTGGACGGCATTTTTCCGCCTTGGTGCTCGGCCGATCACACCAAAGATTTCAGAACATTCGCCACAATACCATGGATCTATCAAAAATGGAAGTAACTTAAAACGTTAAAAAAAATACCATGGATTTCGCCCCAATTTTGGTATCGGCCCAGACTGTTTCTCGGTTTTTTGACCATAAGTTTTCACAGAAACATAAAATTAAAAAAGCGCTTCCGGACTCGTGGTCCTGAGGCCATACCCCGTCTTTTGAGCTATCTCCCATAATTTTAGCTGATTTATTAGCAGTTGACCTCTGAAGGAAACAAATACCAAATCCTGGATCCGCCCTTTTAGTAGTGTGCCTAAGAAATGTCCTTGTCAAGGAGCAGCTGATCGAAATCCTCTACCAAGGTTCGATAAAGTTGATGTATTGTCTATCGACTCTCTCGAATCATCTCCAACGAGAAGCTCCGTCGGAAGGGCTGATAGACCCTACAAACGGCAAAAATCGACTAGAAGAATCGACCCATGTATATTTACACCGCGCCAAATTTGGCGAATTCAAATGAGCCAGTTCGACACCGTTTACACTGGCAAATTTGCATTTGACTTCACCTTACCTGCAAGAATCTTCTACCAGGACAAAAAGTCACTGAAAGAAAATGCATTACCGTGATTATTTAAACACCTGTAGAGGAATAATAAGAGAAGAGTCAAGAAGGCCTCTGTATTTATCTGGTAGAATTGGCTTTGTTTCTCAAAAAAAAAAAAAACTAGTTGAAATTGGTTTTTACAGCTGTGCATAGTGCAAAAGTTATCACACTTCAATTGCCCATTAAGGTTCTTGCTGGGCGATTCTAAAGGGTCAGTTACATAAAGCTTTATTTTGGCTTTACCTCAAACTTTGACTTTGACAGAAAAGTTCAGTATAGGTATTTAAACCAAGCATGGCAAATTGGAGACCTCAAAGTTGAAGTGAGGTTGAAATTTGGCAAACTCTCAAATTTTTCTTGCTTTGACAATCAGATGTTGATGAATTTGCTTTAATTAAAGAATAAAAAGTTGGAGAAAATAATAATTAATTCATTTTTTCTCTATTAAATAAATTAACCAAAACACTCTGAATGCAAGGAAATAAATAACGAAAACAAATTTATAAAAGAGAAGCGTAGCATACCTCTGAAGTTCGACGCAAAGTTGAGGTAGCAAATGTCAGGCGAGGTTAACAAAGCTTTATGTATTTTACCCTTAAATGTGGAACAGCCGCAGGGTTGGGGTTGTATTTTTCGGCAAATGAGGTCAAATGTGATGGAATTCCAAATTTGGAAAAAATTTGGTGAGGTGTAAATGTACTATAAATCAGCCTAATCGGCGATTAACTTGACAGCTAACCATACAAAAAACGTCAATTAAACTCCGGTTAGTCGTAATCGGCTTTTATGCAAGTGGCCCTAAGAGATTTAAATAAATATATCTTACGATTAAAACCACTTAATTTTGGAAATATTTCCTGGCACAAGTTCAAATTTAAGAATTGCATTTAAAGTGAACAAACGAAACATTCAGGCCGTTTCTAAACAATTTCTCACTTTTTCGCATTTTCTCAATCCTATATAAATAATTTTTCACTTTGCGAGTTTTCTCACTCTCATATAATTTGTGACCGAAAATGTATGAAAAGGTGAAAAGGTTTGCACCGGTTCACTAGTGAAAAATTATTTAGAGTTGGCATCACTATTTTTTCACTTCAAACAACCGAACAAATTTTTACTCGTACAGCCGGGTATAATTTTTTTATTGAGAGTCTGGTAGCACCAACTATTTAACACAACCGGCAAGCAACAGCTGATTTAAATAAACAAACGAAAAAACAAAAATAAACAAATGGAAAATTTTACGAATTTCAGCCGGTATTTGCCAAAATATGAAGAAATACAAAATATCTTGCAAAATGAACCAGAGGCAAACTACATCATCAGCATGGCTATAACAGATGTGGAGCAATTTCATGGTTACAACGAAGAAGTGTGCTATCTTGTGAACAGTTTGGCGGACAAGTGCTGGGAACGCATACACACCGGACACTTTAGTGAAGTGCCACTGGCGGTGCGCAAAATTTATGCGCTGGCCAACTATTACAAGGTGATAAAAAAAAATAATTCTTTACTTTTAACATGCAATTAATTTTTAAGAAAGATTTTTCATTTGCTTTGCGAAAGCGAATCCAAAGAGCAACTAATACGTTGCGGCGAGGTACTCGATGAAGCTATACTCATAGGATGTACACAAGAGCTATATGCAAGGAGCGACGACTTTCAAGAGGCACTAACAAGCTACATTAGTAAAGCTTTAGGTGAGGAATTGATTTGGAGCACTTTAAATGTTTGGTATTAATTTTTCTGCTTCCATTCGCAGATGACGCCAGCAACGACTTGCCAATCATAGCAGAGCTTAAACGCGAATCAACTAAATGCGATATACCTGTGCTCGATTGTCCTTCAGTTGAACACTTTCACAAGAAATGTTTTCTCTCCCTAAAACCTGCTTTGCTGTTCAACACAATCGCTCATTGGCCAGCCATGCAAAAGTGGCGCGATCTCAATTACATACAAAAATTAGCGGGTAATCGCACGGTGCCCATTGAAATTGGTGCGAACTATGCTACGGATGAATGGTCACAGCAACTTGTTAAAATACGCGATTTCCTACGTCGCCAATTTACACAAACTAGCGCAGAAATTGAATATTTGGCCCAACATGAACTATTCGATCAAATACCAGCGCTTAAGGCAGACATACGCATACCAGATTATTGCACTTTGCATACGAATTCGGATTGTACGGAGCAGAAGCCTGTTTCGATTAAAGCTTGGTTAGGTCCGAAGAATACCATTTCACCGCTACATTATGATCCTGAGCATAATTTGTTATGTCAAGTATTTGGTAGGAAGCATGTAATATTAGCATCACCAGCAGATACACCGAAACTCTATGCACATGAGTCGGAAATGCTTTGTAATACCTCGCAATTAGATGCAGCAAATTTGGACTATGAACGTTTTCCGCTAGCGGCAGATGTAAAGTTGTTGCATGTTTTTTTACAAGCAGGTGATTGTCTTTATATACCGCCCAAGTGGTGGCATTATGTAAAAGCGGAGAGCGAAAGTTTTTCGGTTAGTTTTTGGTGGTCCTAAAATAAAATAAACTCGAAGACCGTATATTCTTACAGAAGGGAATTAACGGTTTTTTTTTAGGATAGAGTGCAGAAGGATGCGATATGATCCGACCAAAAAAGAGAGAGCAGAGGTGCGTCATTCCATGTCTAATCGACAAAAAGTTGGAATCGACCTCTTCCAATTTGAATAAATTTTGGTGGGGAGCTTCCATCCATTAAACAAAGTTATGCCAAAGAACAAATTTTTGGAAAATTTAACTTGTTTCCTGTTTTTTTTTTTTAAGTTTTTAAGGCATGGAACTGATTAAAAGAACCTTCCGCGTCCGGTTTAAAAAAGTCAAAACCGTTTCGACCCGGTTACGGTTGCGGGTTTGAAAAATGAATCGGTTACAGTTTCGGTTTTAAAAAATAATCGCTTACGGTCACGATTTCGGTTTTAAAAAATAATCGGTAACGGTTTCGGCTTTGAAATATGAATCGGTTACGCTTACGTTTTCGGTTTTGAAATATTACTCTGTTGCGGTTAGGTTTGTTTTGGTGTCCGCCCTAGAATACAAGTCGGCATCAGATTTGTAGTAGCAATATAATATATATGCACCTACCAACAACGTGTGATAAGGCGATTAAGTGTGATATTCTATTTGGTTTAGTTCAGCCAACAACATAGATCAATCAAATTGATCTATGCCAACAAAAAAGAGCGAAAAGGGACTCCGTCAAAACTCGCTTGAAGGAACGTTCCGAATAACAGGCAAAGGAAGTACTAACGGAGTCCTTCCGTATTATATGAAGTGTTTTGAGACTCCAGAAATGTACCTTAGGGGAGTCCTAAGCTCCAATCCACTTTTATCATTATGAGCTTTTCGTAGACCCAGAAAACGCTCATTTAAGAAGTCCTAGAGAAGCAATTTGTTCATACATTTCAATAGCCACTTTACTCCGTCGGATCCGCTCCGATGAGCCTTTCCAGAGTCTCTATAGGAGAGTAAGCGCTTCTCTTAGGAAGTGCATAATTCTCTGATTGGCTGGGAGGTTTCTTTCAAAGGGCAAAGTACGGCTACAACAACTGAGAAAAGTATCATCTCGCAAATGGGGCCTTGTCATTTTGTTTAAGTCAAGCGATAACACGGAAGTATTCAATTAATTATGTAGGTTTGTGCATAGCATATCGAGAATAAGTTAGTTGGCTTGTCATTACACTGATAACAAGTTTTCGAAATAAAGCAACAAAAATGTGTGGTAGAAACATTGGCATACTTATGTAGGTATGTATCCACCTGATGGAATCAAAATATTAAAAACCGGCTTAAAGCAAAATATAGAGCTATCGTTGTTGTTGCGGCAGGGCGTGATAAGCAAACGTGTACATATGAATAGTACGTCATCAAGTTGATTATGAGCTGATGTGTACTTAAAACGAATCAATAAACTTTTAAATGCATGAATCATAGATAGCAAAAATATTTATTTATTTAGAAGAACATCTTAAGTTGTGAAATAACAAATTGTAGTTAAAACAAAACAGCTTTGATAATTCGGATAAAACATTTGGCATAGTTTTATATTTTTGCAGTTATAATTCATTTATGTATAATTTATATTTAAAAAAATTATTACATGCTATTAAATCGAAAAAAACTATATATTAACCAACCAGGTTAAAAGATAAATTATCAAACTTAGGACAACAACTAGAGAAAATATTTTTTTCTTTACAAAACATGTACCTAGTATGTGCTATATTAATACATACATTTAATACGTGTTAATAATATCCATTTTCCGCATTATTACTAACATACAATTCAAATTTGTTTATATAGTTCATAAAACTTCAAGTTTCGTTTAGAGTTAATAACAATTCACTTTAGAACAATTTTCGAGTTATGCGTTTAATAATTGTTATACACATTTAAATTATTATTTTCATTATTTGAACAAAAAAAAAGTAAACAGCTCAAACTCCTTAATCATCTTTAGCGCCACCTTTGCCGCCAGCGCTGACATCACTGATTGTTATTTTCTTCTGCAATTTACTGTACTCATCGGTGAGTCTATCATATTCCTTGTTCAAGCTCTCGGCTTGCGATTTTATAGCTTCCTTATCCTTCTTCTCGCGATTCAATTCGGCAGTAAGTTCTTGTACCTTCTTACGCATTTGAGTTAGCTGCAAATGGTTGAAAATTTTAAAAAATTTGTTTTTCTTGTATGTGTGTTGAGTGCTGTGTTTTAGCTAACGCTGACTTTATTTGGCATAGTCTAATACTAATTACTAAAATTTAGTTCTAAACACATCTAATTTGCAAACTAGTTGAATGCTCATTTCATTGCGCTTTATCTGAGGCTGGAACAGAGTCCTTGTACACGTCTTCGCAATTTTAATATCTGTGCAAAACATCCCAATAAATTGTGAAATGGTGTAAAAACCAAGAAAGGAATAGATATTTATTAATTATTTACGTGTAGGAATTAGATAAATAATTTTGCCAGAGCGTTTATACAAGCGTTGACAAGCGTTGGGTTAGATTGTCTAAAATCTAGAGACTTCAACAACAGCACAGCAATGGAATTATTCAGAAATTGATGGTGCTTCGGCGAGTAAAGGTAGTCATTCTCGTACATACATGCAGCTGTCGCATCGTTTTACTATACTGTAAACAGAAGCCTAGCCTTAGTGCTGACTTCATTACGGCCTGTGAATCTTAATCATTCTCGAGCTGGCTTTAGTAAATACAACAAGTTTCATCAAAATGGGTCCACACGTTTCAGTGACAACTGAGCTCAGAAGATGAATGATTACTTGTGTTGTGGTTTGGGGTGGAGCAAAAGCTAGGAACAATTACTTATGCAAGCAAATGTAAAATTTTCTCAAAATGGTAAGTATAAAAACCGACCATTATCATACACTCAGCGGTATGTACAAGAACTCATTTCATTCATCTACTTTTATACAGCCACAAAGCCAAACAAAGATAACTTAAATAAAAAACAAGAACTATAAAAAAACTTTTTAAACATACCTCATTCAATGTGGCATCCTCAGTTGCTTCCTTGCCTTTCTCGGTACTCTTTTCAGCCATCAATGTACGTGCCGCTGCTGAAGCGCTTTGCGCCTGCTTCATCGAAGCTTCGCTCTGTGCCAAAAGCGCGGCCTGTGCTGAAATCAAAGTCACTAAACGGCGTATGACCAGCACAAGGAATATGGCAAAACCAGAAATATAGAAATTACGTTGTGCACGGAATAAACGCATGCTATGCTGCATTTCAACATTCAAATGTTCATGACCGCCCGCTTCATGTGTTGCAGAATATTTTCGCATTTCACGTATAGCATCCAATAGGAATAAGATTAGTACCCCCATGATAAGGAAGAAATAGAGATGCGCTTGCTGTGCAAGCATTGCTAAAAATTTCGATTTGAATAGACGACTCCATTTGCTTGGACTGGCTACAGGTAGCACCAAAAGGAGTACTACAACAATTTCTGCATACAAAAATGTAGCAATCAAAGTCCAAACGAGACTCATTTTAATTTGTGTGGTTATAAATGAGTTTATAGGTTTCTGGAACACACTTTCTACGTCTATTGGATGACGAACTGTAAATATATGTAAAATGTGAAGTCATTGCAATAAGCAGTGAAAATAAGATTTTTCAATATATATAATATAGTTGATGCACTTAATTTCGTACCTCTCTAATTCTTTAGTACTATTTTTAGCTTATTAGCCTAGTAATTCAACGATTTCTTACTTTTTATAGATTAAAATATTTTTGTGAAAATTTATTGCTGCGCTGCTACCACCTCTGCCGCTGCTTTGATTGAAGTTCATTCGATGATGTGTTTTTGAGTACTGTCACACTTTAGCTGCATATTGACAAAGCCTATTGATTGATGCATGAATTTTCAGTGCTTCATGTTCAAAATGGATAGCGATAAAGGATCGAATACATAAAGCTTTGTTAACCTCGCCTGACATTTGCTACCTCAAAACTTTGCGTCGAACTTCAGAGGTATGCTACAATGAACGCCTTGACGCTTCTCTTTTATACATTTGTTTTCGTTATTTATTTCTTTGCATTCCGAGTGTTTTGGTTAATTTCTTAATTTAATAGAGAATAAATGAATTAGTTATTATTTCCACCAACTTTTTATTCTTTAATTAAAGCAAAGTCATCAACATCTGACTGTCAAAGCAAGCAAAGCAAGCAAAATTTGAGAGTTTGCCAATTTCAACCTCGCTTCAACTTTGAGGTCCCCAATTTGCCATGCTTGGTTTAAATACGTATACTGAACTTTTCTGTCAAAATCAAAGTTTGAGGTAAAGCCAAAATAAAGTTTTATATAACTGACCCTTAATAGTATCGTTACAATATGGATGTAAGGTGTGGCAGTACTCTTTCACTTCGTGCATACAACTGACTTCTTTTTTGGCAAATTAAAAAGTCAACCAACTGCAAGTTCAATGAGTGTGAGCAGTGTGACTAGATACTTGCCGGCATAATTTTTTTGCTTGCTGCTGTATTTGGATTGATCTGGAGCTTGATTGAAAGTCAATTGTTGGTATCCCGTCTTCGTTATCCGGACGTAGATAAAAACACGCCAATTTGACAGTCAGAAATAGTCATAAACAGTGACGAACTACAGGTAAGTGATCCCGTAAGCCACTTTTCTGACTGGTGAGATTAAAAAATTTAGTTCTGTTCAGTCAGAGAGTTGCAAGATTTAGTCAGCAGATTTTTTGCTGGTAAGTTCTGAGTACTTGTTTTAGAACTGTCAACCGATCAAATTTGACAGTTCTACCATTTTAGCGATCTCGTACTCCTTGGTGTTGCTTTCGCACTGAGAGCGGATTTTGATTTTTTTTTGGGTGCAGCACCCAGTTTCTGTAACTTTTTAACGAAATTCGTTATTGTCGTTAACATCGATTTTGACAAATTTTGTACAGAAAATTGTGTCAAATTAACGATTTTTATGTAACGAACTTCGTTTAAAAGTTACAGAAACGACGTGCTGAGCTATTTTGATCAAAAAGTGTGGCTCAAGCTATCGAAACCGGCGAGTCCCGATTCCGAATTCCAGGGCTCACCCGCCAAAAGAAGAGTTCACACTTGGTATTGATACACAATGTCCGGCATCATATTACCTTGCCGTTTGATCTGCGGAATCATAAGCGGGCTCTAACCGACATCCACACCGAGTCAGATCTCTACCTGTGAGCCCCATTCTAAACAGTCTTCCATCCGATATTGCTGAAGAAGAACGTACCTTACCAAGGGAGACCAGAGTCACCATGGCATAGCTTAGGTCTGGATACAGTGTGAGGTTAAACTCTTACTTATCCAGACTGAATGATACAAGTTCGAGCATATGTGAATGTTGAGTTGAACAAAGGTCGGCTGGCTACCAATTTTGTTGCATGCGATTTTGCAAGACACGTTGACACGAGTCAATTTTCAGAATCACCATGAAATTGAAAGAAAAATCGAGCAATGTAAACGGGACTTTAGATGAAATGAAAACAAATAAATAACTCAAAAACTAAAGCAGATAGAAAAAACGGACTGCAAAAAAATTAAAGGATTTCGTACAAATTAGTTTTTCTGCTCATTTCCAAATTCGGCGCTATTTTTCTGAGGGTACGATCTGCTGAAGTTTGCTTATTTGGTACAAAAATCAAGTTTCGCGTGAAATGGCTGTCAAAACCCATATAAATTTTCTTGTCGTGAAAAAGCCGCGAAATTTTGCTCGTACTTCACGGAACGTTGGAATGAGTTGACGCCGTAAAAAAATGCGCAATATGACATTAGCAACATTTTTTCATGAATTTTTTAGCTGTTTGTCATTTAAAATAGTGCGAAAAGTGACATTTCTTGAAATTGACACTTGAAATGGGAAAACTAACAGAAAATTATTAAATAACCAGTGAATAAATGATTTTAAAAAATTAAATTTGCTAGCAGCGTTTCACGGCCAGCTAAATGTATGTTGCCGGCAAAATTCCACGGCTGTGAAGGCAGTACCCGGCTTTAAGCTTTCGGCAGAATCAGTCCGTCAATACGTCATTTACGTGACGTACGTTTTGTCACGACGTACGTCACGTACATGACGTATTGACGGGCTGATTCTGCCGAAAGCTTTACCGCGAAATTTGAGCGTGATCCGGAGCGATAAGACCGACCAACTACCAGCAAACGTCTGAGACTGTCCATGATTGAATGATCATTGTTCAATCATGGTGACGGTTGCTAAAATTTTTTATAGTGGCAGCTCTACACTTGTTGTTACTTCAAATCAAAACAAAAACAATAAAACGTGCCGTGCCCTAGCAACAAATTTAAAAAAAAAATAACTTTAAAACGAATATAACAATTTGCCATAGTCGAAATATACGCCTGTCAGCATGTCCTATGAGAACTGGTTGAGTTACTTGCGCAGCGCTGAAAAGCATTCCATGCTCAGTGGACGTTGCCGTAAAGTTTTCTACAAATTTCCCGATGGTAAACAAATGGCTGAAGAATATAGCATGGAAACTGGCATTGTACAAAAAAGAGCTTGGCGCAAATGTAAACAACTTATGGGCGAACCTGAATGGGAAATCGAATTAGGTGAAACACCACGACAGATAAATCAAGGCGCTGGTGGTGATGCAGACAACTCGGCTATGACGAGCGATTTTACCGTGTTGGAAAGCAAAAGCGCACCCATCTTGACTAAACGCATTACAAAAAAGAATATTGAATGGCGTATACGCAATCTACCATACTCAATTGATGTTTATCAAGTTAGCGCAGATGTTGAAAAGCGGGCCATTGTAGTGCGTACCACAAATAAAAAGTATTATAAAGTAATACATGTGCCCGAGTTGGAACGATGTGGCTTGCTACCAATGCAAGCAAATATTTCAACGCATCATCAGTACAATACTTTGATTATAACTTATAGTAAGCCGCAGTTGTTGAACGAAATGGAGGCACAAGTTTTGCTGCTACTAAAAGAGGTAGAAACAGAAACCGATATGGAAGACTTATTGCAAGGACTTTTAGCGAAATAAAAAAATTGTACATTAGACTTATCTATATATTAAATTAATATGTATTTTTATGTATACTTCTGGTAATAAATGAGAAATTTTCTTTTATTCCTTATGCAAATTTTTGAATAAATTAGTTAATGCTGGCGTGGAAGCTGTATATGGATTACATTCAAAAGAGGGTAATTCGAGTGGCGTCAATGATGGTATCTCATCGTTATCGCTTAAGTAGAAAGCAGGCTTATCGCCAGCATTTGTAGTGCGCTCAAATGGTGCTTGTGGTGTAATGGATATAGTATTGCTTGCAACACCACCCACGCCGCCCTCCAAGCTAGCGTTCGAGTTTTTTCGGAATTCTTTATTGCTGTCGCCGCGACTATTGGTACGTTTAATTGGTGACAAACTAAGTTTACTATCGAATTCGCGTACAGTTTTATCAATGGATTTGGCTACAGATTGTGCATTTAAATTGCTATCAGTTCTTAGTAAGACAATTGGTGTTGTTGTTGCGGCTGCTGGTACAATCTCTTTATGTTTTAAGTTTTCGTGCTGCTGCTTGTGCATTTGTATTTGTGATAGCTTTCTTTGATATTCCCACTTTTGTGTATTCAAGATCTCCACAGATTTAGGCAACATTGCTGCTTTGAATGCGTCTTGTAGATAAATCAATGAAGTCTCGACAGCTTTGTAAGCATCATCATAACGATGGCGTTGTAGAAAGCGATTAGCGCGGCGTTCGTGGAAATGTGCCTAAATATTTATTTTATTTTAGTGGAAAATGTAATTTAAATGCTGATTCGTAATATACATACCAAATTTAATGGTGCGCAGTCCATTCTTTTTTGTTAAATTCTATTTGTTTATTATTTTTTGTGATAAAGATTTTTATTTACGCAGCGCACAAAACATTACAGGAACAGCTGTTTTTTGACAGCCTGAAATAAACTGTGCTATACACTATACAACTTGTTTGTACAAATTTCGAAAAAATACCCGGGTTTATGTATTCGCTTTCGTTCCACAGAGGCAGTGACCTGCAACTTTATGGCTGATCTATGAAAACAGTAGTTCATAGATGCTCCAATAGAAATCACACAATAAAGCGAATCAGGCGGTTCAATAAGTCAGATGTCACGTAGCAAATTCTATTTTGCAGTATCAGTCGAATATTTTGTTACGCCAACAAACACCCGCTGTCAGTTGTTTGGACGTATTGTTCCCGTTTCCTGCTTAAAATCGGCTAACAGTCCCATACGTTTCAACTTTCTACGTCTATCACGACTATCTCGAAAACGGCTCTATCGATTTGGATGAAGGATATGTATGTAGTTAGTGGACTGTATTCCCAGAAGTTCTACATATGTTTTTTCCACTCAGGATGCTTTAATGGGATTAGGCTAGGCAAGGTTCAAGTGACTGCCGCAGAGGCACACTTAGGCCAGTTTTGAAAGGCCCGTTGGGATTCCACCAACACGAGGAAAGTCAGTTCCGGGACTCGGCCATATGGAAAATTCCTGAGTTGTTGGGACTCTCCACATAGCAGAATCCCGGGACTGACGCTCCCAAACCAACACCGTTACTCCTCCTACAAGATAAATCAAGGCAGGCCACAAGTCCTTTATATCCAGCTCCGCGATCTGGCGTAGGCTATCGAAGAAGGGGACTCCCAAAAAGCGCGTTCCCGCGCCAACAACAAGTGCACAGTTTCCTCATCTTTGCAACTCCTAACTAATGGGATTACCAACTATATGTATTTTGCAACTCCTAACTAATGGGATTACCAACTATATGTATATCTCTTTTGTTTGTAATAAAATGAGATATGTATGTATACCAATATGGGTATCAAGTAAAGGCTGTTTTCATTACGTCAAATTGTGTAAAATTTTATCGACTTTGACTTTATCGAGATTTGGTTACTTATTTCGATATAGTCGATAGAATTTGTCGAAATTTGAGCTAATGAAACCTAGGCTTAAGGCATGGAGCCCGTAGAGTCCCGATCCCGGCACCATTTTAGGTCCCAAAATCCCGGGTTGCGTTTATTCAAATGCCGGGCTTGCAGGATCGCGGAATCTGAATAAAAGTTATCGGACAAAAGGTTTGAAGCGCGTCCAAAAATGTCGGGAGAGGTTGCAAGAGATGCTTTTTGACTTCGATATCAATACCATCTAATGGAGAATAAAACATTTCTCGACTGCCTGTTAACCTCAAAGTTCAGTCTGTTTGACAGCCAGTTGATATGCCCTTTATTTTAACAGGAGGGTGAACTGGCCGATAAATTTATAGTGAGCGTTTAAGTTGGCGACTATTCGAGACATCCGCCATTCCTTACTTCTTTTCGTCAATAACTTCCATAACAACAAGATGACCTATTACTTCTCATTCACAGTGATTGAAACCTTAGACTTTCCTACGCCAATTCGACGATTACAGCCAAGAAATTAAAAATGTGCTGTACATTTACAATTAAATTTTATTTATTACTATATTATTACTTATAAATCATTGTTCTTTGTTTTGTTGTCACTACTAATCTAAATTACATTAGTGTATTACATATTAAACTACATTAAATGCCTAGCTATAGAATAGTAAGTAAACTTAGAATCTAAGTACTAGTAGACTAACTAAATTTATCTTGAAATGGGCAGTCGTGAGTGGTTGTTTTTTCAATAAAAAATTTACAAAATACCGTTGAGATCTGTAAAAAATTTGAGAAAAGGAGAAATTGTTATTCAACAAATTTAAAAAGTATTAACAAACTATTATTTATGTAATTATCAGTAAAATTTTATAAGCAAAAAAATTCATTAGTCTAACATATTTGAAACATCATTTGAAATTAGATTCGGCTCAACATATAGTTTATTTTTTTGTGTTAATAATTACCTTATTGTGATCTCAGCAGCTTCCTTAGATTAAAAATATACTAATATAGCCAATTAAACTGCAAAGAGGAAACAAAATAAAATTGTTAAGATCAATATTTTAAAATTGGTGCCATATATAAGCAAATACATTTCAATATAGCCACTGCTGAGTGGAAGGTAACTATTTTAAATATTTTTCAAAAAAACGTTTTAGCTCGTACTTTGTTTGCAGAATGTGTTAGCTCAGAATGAGTCTAAATATGTCGAGTGTTTTGAAAAAATATTTTAAAATAGCATGATCTTCCACTCGAGACGTTGATATAGTCAGTTACAAATTTTACACTAATCAAAGATTTTCATAGGTGTCCCAAGGTAAAAAACGTTGCTCATCACGAAATCAAATATGGCTATTTTAGAAAGTTTCAAGTGCAATATTTCTTTACTAACCTAATAAACGCCAATCAATTAATGTTCACATGAATGATGAAGCTTAAAAATAGTTGCTGGAATAGCTGGAAATAAAAAAAAAAAAAAATTTGCATATCAAATAGTGGAAATTATACAAAAGAAAACAAATAGTTTGGCACGGAAATCAGTAAAAATAATTTACACAAATCACAGACATTCATAGGTGTCCCAAGGTAAATCTCTAATCATCACTTGAATGCTTTATCAAAGACGGCTGGATGGAATATAAACCCACTTTAAAATATTAAAAAAAAAAAAAAATGTTCTCTCAAAAACGGCCAACCTCAGCTGAAATAAATGCGTTCTCGAACCAAATTCTGAGACAGGCCCTTTTTATACATACATACAAATATTTTAAAATATTGTGTCTTCCACTCAGCCGTCGATATAGTTTGTAGAACTTTTTAAATTTTACTTGCTTACCTTGATCTTAGATAGGTTTTGTTTTTTGCAGTACCACGTTGAGAAAAGATGCGAATTAAACACCTGCAAACAAGACAAAAGAATTGACATTTAATTAGCCATTCAAAAATCTAGTTCATAAAACGATGCCGACTTTGTAGACGATCTCAGAGCAAAAATGACGAGGTTACCATTTTGAAAACGAAGTACTGCCAAAAGGCAAAATTGAAATTTTGTTTTCAGAAGTTATTCAAATTCAAAATTTCATATATTTTCTTGCATTATGTCATTGACTATGTAATGCGCTTGCCGCTTTGCTCTAAGAACGCCATTAAGTAAAGTACATAATCAGCTATAAGTTCGGATTTGTTGTAATCATTCGATTTCAGTTTCTAACATATGTGTCTTTGAACAATGGTCATCACATAAGATACTTTACGAAAAAAACATAAAATACTTTTTTCCACTTCAACTCACCTTAGAATGCATAACGTGTACGTATATCCTCCAATTTTTTACATATTTGATTTGGCGTTCTAAACATATCGCTTGCAATACTCTTCTGTTTTGCAGGATCAATGGACAAATATTGTTCACATAAATCACCATCCAATACATTTTTCACCGTATAATATGAACTTCTATAGCTCAAATGATCACGACCACATAGTGGCGGATTTTCATTACGCATATGCATTTCCAAATGTTGAAAGAAATCAAAATCTTCACGACTAGTAAATGGTACAAAAGCGCCAACAGTACCGCTCAGTGTTGCGTATATTAGCGCCTCAGAGCCACCGGGTATTAGCGTAGCCTTCTGCAGTGACATAATTATTTCGCCCACATGAAATGATGAAATATTTTCAGACTTTTGTGAAGCGCCAGAGAGTAAACCACGATCCCAAAGCGATTTTGTACCCGTAGGATCTTCATCCACATCATCGGTCACTGAATGTGGTAAACGCTGTATGCTCATATTACCAAATTTATCAGCAATACCAATTGTATCATAATCGAGTAATGTGGTTGCTGTAACCCAACGTGGATGTGTGTCATCTGCGAATATTATTAGTTGATTTTCGGCACGCTTATAGCGTAAAAAGAAAACGGATTCTTGTACGTCGGATGCATACACACGATGACCCATCGCTTGTATATTAACAATCTGATACGGTATATGTTTATTTTCACATTTGCGCAACATTTTTTTCTTGCCCAAATCATAAATACGCAATATACGTCCGCAGCCGGCTAATAAACGTCCTTGGAACGAACATAATGCCCCGGGAACCTCTTCGATTTCGGTGCGATGCATAAACTCCAAATTAGAACATGTTGGATCAATTTTATAGACGTCAATGCAACCACCATTCGTTATGCGCGGATTCAATTGCAGCTCTTTTGCTACACCCACAACCAAGTAGTAACGTCCATCAGCAGCAATGTTAAACTTGAGTACGCACATGGACATGATAGCTTCATTTTGCACCAGTGGTATTTTGAAGAGTGTATGACCATGTATAGGATCCAGACCACGTATCTGCGACGCCCATAAGCCCAAGCCAGCTTTAGGTGATGAGAAAGTTTCTTCGGGTAGCACTTCACTTATAAATGCGTTTGCCATCTCATTGGCTAGCTCACGTTCTTCCTCACCAGCAGCCATACGCATCTCCTCAGCCATTTGTTGTTTACGTGCATTTTTAGTTTCATCAGTGTAAGCGTTGTGATCAGTTTCAGCAATAATCATACGTCCAGTATCTGGATGTATGGCAAAAGCGCGTGGTGTGTACTCGAGCGGAAAGGAGACTTGATTAAATACAGCACCCAATTTTTCCAAAGCCAAGATACGTAGTGTATTCGTTGAGATGGCTACAATACCCTCGCTACATTGTTCACTCGAGAAACCAGAGGCGTATTCAAGTGTTTCATATGAGAGTGGTGTTAAGTGGAAACGATTTTGATGATAGTATGATAACCAAGTACGACTAGACATTGCAAGTACCGCCTCAGAGCCTTGCATGCGTATGCGAAATAGTTTAACAGGACGTGAACCCAAATAACGTGTACGTGTATCAGCTAAATCGCCAGATACTGGATCTAGTACAGTACGCAAAAGTACACCGTTGCTTAAACCAATATTTAGATAAATAGTACCTTTTGTAGAAGTAGTATTTGGGCGTTCGCCGGGCTCATCACCAGCCGACGTTGTACTCTCGGTGTGACCCATTTCTACTATACACAGCGATTCGGCTGGTGATGGCAAAGCTTGCATTGAACATGGTGATAAACAATCATTTGGATCTAAAGATATAATGCGTACAGTGTTATCAGCCAAGCCAACAGCTAAGAACCATGAACGTTGTTCGCCTTCCGGCACTTGCCCCAGTGCCATACACATTATTTCATTGGGCATTTCTGAACGCTCTGTATATTCGTTTAGTTCGCCAGTCTGGAAAAATGCAAATTAAATTTTAATTCGTTTTCGTCGAATTATTATGCTTCAAAATTAGATTTTTGTGTATTTTCAGCACTGCAGGACACAAGAGTGTCTCAACATGATTGTTCTTTTTCGTGTTTTTGTCATCATAAAGAAAATTTTTAGAACCAAATAAATTAAAAGTGTGTACTTACCGCATCCATTTCAAAGTAAACCAATTCTCTGCCCGATAGTGTGATTACTACTTGACGTTGATTTACAGCACATTTTGTAATTGATTTCTTGCCCGGGGCTTTCCATTCGTTTACACGCTTATCAGAACGTATGTGACGTATGCCATCCGGGTACACTTGAACCAATGCATCATCGCCTAGAGAAGAACAGCTCAGTGTAGGTGTTGTGCCTAAAAAGCCACTATCTGTAACTTCTTCGACAGTTTCACCAATACTCAAAACAAGCGTTGCATTTACGAAGGACACAATGATATAAGCGTCAAACTCGTCTGGAAGAAAATTTAAAGAAAAAAAAAACTGTTTTTCAATATTTTATCATTTACATCCTTTTTATGAAAGTAAAGTTTCGAAAAGAGAATTTGGCAGTAAATAGTCAGATATCCTTAAGATTTTAATCAAAGAAAATCAGGTGAAACACGGAAAAGTAACATCATGTATTCATTGCCAAATAAAAAACATAATTCATCGCTTTGTTTAGTATCTGTATCATTTGTGTTATTAATCAGCTTAAACTCTATACTGATTGTGAAAATCAGTAATTTTTGGAAATGTTGCCTTACCTATATTTGTGTTGCTATTTCAAACAATCTTAATTGTATACACGCTCAGTTTTCTTAGCTGACTGAGCGCATATAATTGAAATTATTTAAATTTCATATTAATTTCATGCACAAAAGTAACTCGTCAAGTCAGAATGCAAGAGTTAAACGCCTGAAATAGAAAAGAACTGGTGTTTGATTTTTATGTTCTACTAGTAATTAGGTGTTATTGCAAACTTTATGGAGTATGTATGAAAGTGGCATGTATAAGTGAAGAGAAAATATGGTACTTTGTATACATAACCATCAAAATCACCAGTTTTATATTTAGAACAATGTCATACAAATATAGGCAAAATGCAAGCAATCCGCACAATATAAACGTATTTAACTTGCATTTTTTTAACTTTTCGCCGCTACTTAAAACTATATAATTAATTTAAATAGGCATTCACACTAACCGTCAATACGTTTCTTCACCGTCCATACAGCATTGGGATTGCCTGGCAGTTCAGATACAGCCATTTCACTGACTTCTAAACCATGACGCAAAACACGCAATGAAGAGCGCGGTCCACGTCCACATAGCACGTAAAGTTGCGGTGTATCCTCGTTAGCTAAATCAGCTACTTGTGACGAAATAATGGGAGCAAATGAGGGCATTTCATCAACCATAACAAGATTCTTGAGTGGGCGCGGTGCGAAGAAGAAAGTTTCACCCTCTTCTAGCGGCATGGCGGAGCTAAATTCGGGTTCATCATCATCGTCACCCAAATGTGCAATTTGATAAAGGTAGCTGTAAATAGAAAATACTTTTTAGAGAAAAAAAAACTGGTTAAAATAATCTGTGTAGAACTTACTGGTTGCCAAATTCACAGGCTACAAAGAGAAAACCCGTTTTCAACACGCACATTGCGATGGCAGGTGGTACAGTATCGAAATATTTTAGCTTGATCTCGGACACGACATCATCATCAGTTTCGAGTGTAACTTTAAATATATCACCCTGTTCAGTTTGTACCAAAAAGAAATACATGCTCTTGGTGCGATGTGTTGCCGAGCAAATAAAGATCATACCACGATCTGGATCATCTAAATCGTTACGTCGACGTGGTATAGGACAACGTATATCATGCTGATCACCCAAATTTTTATAAGTTAAATAATTTTCTGAACAAATTAATACACCCGATGGACCATCATTGCCACCGGGTACAGAGATCAAGAAGTTGGCGTGTTCTTCGAGTGGTTCAGAGTATTTGCGCACAACATGATTCAAACCAAGATCCAATTCGTAGAAAGTCAGTGTTTGTTGAGTGCGTTGTGCAGCATCACCTGTAAAGTAATGAACAATTAATTAATTTCAGGAGATATTTACAAACATGTAAAACAAATTGTACATTTTAATCTAATTAAATTGTTGCACAAAAAACATGGGTTTAGTAGTTTTTGAAGTTGACTACTCAGTCGGCAAGCAAAGTTTTGATACAGAGTGAAATAATCGCTTTGAATTTGATCTTTTCAGATTGCCTTTTGGACTTTTTTGGTATAATGTCAGGGCTACATTGAAATTATTTTTATGATTTTTTGAATTGTTTTTGGGACTTTTGGGTATTTCAGGACATTTTGGAACTTTTAACTTTTTCTAACATGCTATACCCGGCGGTTATATTTGTAAATCAATTTCTATTGTTGGCAACATATCAGTGAAGTATTTGCAAAAGTTGTTAATACAAATACCAATGGTTCAGAAGCCATTTATTTTGTTTTAGCACTTTGCCAAGCCAAACACGATTTAAGCCTCGCATTTTGCATGTCTATAAAGTGCATAATTTCTTGGTTCAGGAGCTATCAGACTGTAATAAATAAATAAATACTTGAAATGTCTTTTTTAACAATGCAACTAAAAAGTTTGTTTTGTATGAAGCACCAAACTAACGAGTTATAAAATGATCAAAGAGACAAAAATTGTAGCCTTTGATTCTCATTTTTTCTGGGAAAAAGTTTTTAATTACATCTGTTTACAATAAAATGTGCGATATCTTTGTTAATAAATTAATTTACTATTATCTCTACTGTTGGCAACATATCAGTGAAGTATTTGCAAAAGTTTTTCATACAAATACCAATGGTTCAGATGCCATTTATTTTGTTTTAGCACTTTGCCAAGCCAAATGAGATGTAACCACGCATCAGGCATGTCTATAAAGTGCATATTAATTCTAATACAATTAATATTTCATATCAGTACATACCAGTAGGATCATTATCGGCATCTTCGTAGTCAATTTCCAAGCATGCAAACAATGGATTATCAAATCCAACATCCACACCAACCATATGATATGTCAACGTACTCGATTTATGTGCTTCCAACGGCGATGATATGGTGAGACGCGCTTGTGTATCACGATTGAGTATGTATGCCAATTTTTGCTTTTCAACTGCACCTATCATAACGGCACGCCCTTTAGGATCTATAGCAAAATATTGCCCTGGCACAATGCGCCTGCAACCTGATTTACCAAATGTTTCTTGATGAACTTTATCCAAACAATTCTTGGTGGGATTGTACTCAAGAATAACAATACGACCAGAGTCAGAACCAACAACAATGTAATCTATATAGAAGATATGAAATTAAATTAATAGAGGTTTATAGGTTTGGTTTGCAATATTTATTTAATTTTAGTTCATGTTTCAATGTTAAGACAGTATTGTTAATTTTTATTTAATTCTATTTTTGTATGTAACTTTACTTTGTATTCACTGTTAGTCGACCATACTTGATAGTCGACTCTAATAAATAAATAATAATAATAATTTAAAAAGTGGCTTCCTATTTAATCACTAGTTGGTATGTATTTAACTGCCTAAACCGACTTCGCTGTCATGTACCGGAGATGAACGGCCTTTTACTACTTTTATTCAGCTTTAAGGAAAGTGTTTGCCTGGTTGCTCATAAACAGAAATAGTGATAAACGAGAGATTTATTTTCTTGGGGTTGTTCAAGTGTCTAGCATATACTCAATTAATGGGATTTTATCATTTTTTACAACCGCAGAATCTAACGTTAGGAAAAATGTTAGTCTGCACATTAACGGGAGAGCCCTTGGGTAACAGTGCTATCCTCAATAATATCACTGTTCCGTAAGGAACTGTCTTTCCAACCAAGCTGATCTGGCTTTGGTCAATTAAGTAGTCTATGCAATAATAGACAATAACACGGTACAACATAATTTAATTTTTTGAAAATCCCACCATCAACGGTTTCTGAAGCTTTTGGGTGTTCTGACACCGAATCTGAAGTCAGTTTTTCGGGACACCTAGGTTGGTTTCCTTCGAAAGGTGGTTTTTTGAAATATCGATAGTTGTAAACATTTTTTTTTTAAATAAAATTATTTTTTTTACTTCTACCGAGTTGCGAACAAACTGCCCTCTAGATAGAAAACCTAAGGTGGCCGAAAAATCTAGCTTGATATTTGGATTCAGCTCACCCAAAAGCTTTCGAATCCAATTGGAAAACCCATGAGATTTCTTGACTATTGTACAGTGTAATTTAAAAATGGGACTCTTAATATAAATGGATTTGCATTATGGAAGTTATCAAACGAAGGAGAAAAATTGGTTTCTTCCTTCTGGGAAAAAATACTTAACTTCAATGATATGCTAGTGTATTTACGAAGCAATAGATAATATCAGATATTGCAAGCGTTTTGAAGCAATTTTTAGATGGGGAATACATTGTGATCTCAAGCAGAGTATGAAGAGACTTACGCCGATATTGGAGGATGGTAATTTACGTAAATGCAGTCACTACATTACAGTGGTAGGTCGCCATCGTAAAAACGTGATCAGCACAAGCATACAATGGTATTGCCTAATGTAGCTTAGCACAAGTTCCCTATACTTTCACAAAATAACCATTTTGGGCATGATAAAATACTTAAGTTTCTTACAATGTCTAATAGGTACATCTGTTTCCCAAGAGTTTCAATTCAATATGACACAAAATCATATCAAATGCGACACCAAGATTTTTAATTTAGCACATAGACGATTACTAGAAGTCTTATTGAAAGCTCAATTAAATATGAACATTCAATAGGGATTCGTGCAAAACATTAAACTAAAACAACATAATAGAAAAAGTGACCAACTTACCTTTAGTTCCACCCGTTAGCCTGAATGACATCAATGCGCGTATGCAACCAAAAATCTCTACAGACAATACGGTGTGCACCTTGCCGGTATTGGAGTCCGGACGCACCAACTCGAGCGATTTACCACGTGAAAGTATAACTTCCTGTTGTTTGCCACCAGAAAAGTTACCATGCACGGCATAGGTAACGCCGGTACCCTTTTGCAGGGTCAAATTGTACAAGTACATCTTTTATCGTGTCCACTAAAATCAAAGTAAAGAATAAAGTTAGGTTATGATACTTTTTCAATTACTTTGCGTAAAATGTCAAGAATAGCTTGGAATGTCCTACTCTGGAATACCATGGTTACAGTATGGGATTTCGGTGTAACCTAACGATGCAAATGAGTAGCAAATTTGTTTCTTTAGCACGTTAAAAATTGCGACCAAAGCCCGGACATTTTCCGTGTCTCTGGAGATACATCGTGCAAAGTTGTACATATTTACTTGTATCGTTAAAATATTTATTGGTACGAGCAGTATATTAGCTATCAACTTACCTTGCACACTTCAATTCAGTTAATTATTTCAATAAAACATGGATGTTAAGCGATGAAATAGAAATGTTAATTATTTCAACGCCATTTTGCATTTCTTTGTACCAAGGTACACCAGCGAAAATGTCAAACTTCACTCATCGACGAACGGAATTGAAATGGACGAAAAACCGGCAAAAGAATTGCACGAAGAAAAATGTGGCGAAGTTGGCTGTAGATGTTTAAGTTGCCAGACTATTTTAAACTGATGCGACCACACGCTTGACAATCAGATTAACTGTTGCTGGCAATTGCTCGACGTGCTCGGCTCATAAAATTGTAAACCAATTGAATATTTCTTTGCGAATTGAACAGACGTTTGCTCTTGGCGTGTGAATTTCTGCGAAATAATCAAATTAAAAGTAGAGGTGGTAGGGTTTGATAATATCTTGTTTTAATTGTGAAAATTGATGTATTATTGGTGTAAAAATTGTGAAATTAATTAAGTGCAGTGATTTTGTTGCAGCATAAATTAAAGCACAGCTAATTGAATATTTCTGGTGAGTTTCTGTAAGGCATTGCTTAGTTTTACAGGTGTTGGTGGCGGCAAAAAATGGCCGACGCGATGGCGTCGTCGGCGGAGGATAAAGGTGAGGCAGACAAGGACGGAAAGGTGACGGACTCAGATCTGGACACAGGTTGGTTAAGTTACAGGGATTTTAATAGACAGACGAGCTATCGTAAAAGAAATAATAAAGTTACGACTGCAAGTAATAAAAAAGGGCTGGCGCTACAAAATGAAAGGCGTAAAGCTGAAGCAGAAAGAAATTCGAAAATGGTAAAAAAACCGAAGGTAGGAGATCATAACTGTACCCAGATTCCTCTGCAAGGCATGATTTTACCAAAAGGTACATGGGAACAATGGGTAATGGAACAATCTAAAAATGGCGGGTCAAATGAGAAAGGGGCTATACCGAAAATAAAGAGTGGTGAAAATAATAGTGTGAAAACGGGTAATGATGGACAGGATGATATTAGACAGGTTGTTGACAGGCAAGCAGTTGAGAAGCAAGCTAATGACATGCAAGTGGAAAATAACCAATCAGTTGAGAAGCTAATTGATGGTAAGCTGGGTGAAGACAATCAATTAGTTGATAAGCAAGTTCATGGTTGGCAGGGAAATAATAGGAAGTTTGAAAGCAGACAGGGTGAAAGGGAATTCCGCAGTGAATTTTACAATAGTAATCATCGTGGAGATTTCTGCGTGCTTGTGGACACCTCCAAGAGCAGCCTGATTGATAATGAAAGGATGAAAAGTGGTCTCTTTTTATGGGAGAAGATCAGACGTTTTGATGTTCCGGGTATAAAGTGCGTTAAATCAATTGGCAAATCGCTGTATAAAATCTTTTTTCATACATATGAGTATGCTAACGCGTGCGTTGTAAACCAAGATTTATTAAATGTGAAATTTAGACCATTTATTCCAAAAAAGTTTGTTGAAACGATTGGGGTGGTTCGAGGTATACCAACTGAATTCTCTGACGAGGAAATATTGAGCAATATTGGTACTGATTGTAAGGTGGTATCGGTGATGAGGATCACCAAAAGAGACCCGGACAATAAAGATAACTTTATTCCGACATACACTGTTAAAGTTTCGTTTGAGGGAAATGAGCTGCCGACAGAGGTAGACATTTATTGCGTTAAATTTAGAGTATCTCATTACATACCACGGATCAGGCAATGTTACAATTGCGGAAAATTAGGACACACCAGATTAGGGTGTAGGGATCTCAAGCCTAAGTGTATATTATGCGGAAAGGAAAATGGTTGCGGAAAAGAGTGTAGAGAGCCAAAGTATTGCATTCTTTGTCGTAGTGATGACCACAATGCTCTAAATAGCAAAGCTTGTCCAAAATGGGAGAAGGAAAGGCAGGTGTTGGAAATTATGACAATTAAAAAAATGTCTAAAGTTGAGGCTACTCAAACCTATCATAGCACGATCAACTACAACAACCGGTTCAGTCTTTTGGAGAGTGAAGAAAATTTTCCACCTCTGATAAGCAACAGTTCAAAACGTATCAACAATGACAGGGTGATTAATAAGCGTTTGGTACCTAGGAGGTATAATGCAGTGTTGAGAGAAGAACATAAACCAAAACAAAACAGCAACTTTGTTGAAAGGGTCAAAAAGCCTGTTGAACCTTGCTATCAAAAAAATAATTGGTCAAAAGTGTCCGAAATAGAAAAACTATTGTCGTTATTAGTTCAAAAATTCAATATAGATAACAAAGAGCCGTTAGTACAATTGATCGGTAATCTATGCCAGGATAATGTTAGTGAAAGACTAACAACGCAACATAACCTTAACCATGACCATGACCTCGATAAAGATACTTCAGTATAATATTCAAAGCCTAAAAGCAAATAAAAGCCACTTAGATTTCTTTAACCAAAAGTACAAAATAGACATAGTATGTCTACAAGAAATTTTTTCGCACGATTTGCAGAAATGCAATCACAATTTAATTGGATTTAATATGATTAAAAAAACTAGAGCCGATGGCTATGGGGGCGTAGCTATTGGATTTAAGAAAGAAATAAAATTTACTAAAGTGAAATACCATACTAGACAGGATATACTTATTGCTAAAACAACAAATCTAAAATCAAATATTACAATTTGTACCGCGTATTTTCCACCAAATATTAGCAGCCAGGTGTTTGAGACGGAAATTGGTCGTCTTGTACTGCATCTGCAAGGTTCGATAATGTTTTGTTTCTGGGGGATTTCAATGCACGCATGCGTGTGTGGGGGGACGTTTTAGATACAGGTAAAGGTAGGAATTTACTCAGAGTAACGGAAAATGCGAACTTCATGTGTATTAATGATGGATCGGCTACGTACCACTGTGTCACGAACAATAGCGACTCGGTTCTAGATTTAGCATTCACTAACATAAACACGCGACCTAGCTTTATGATCCACCATGGTTACTTGGGTGGGAGTAATCATAGGCCAATTGTAATTGAAACTGCCAACAGTAGACTTCCCAATTGGTTCGTCTCTAAACACAAATTACGACAAAATATGAACACGGTAGATTTTACAAATTTGGAAGAATTTGAAAGGAGTGTTTCCATCGCGAAAAAAAAGGCTACATTTGATCTAAACAAAACGGGTTATACCCCGAAAGCTTGGTGGAATGCAGATATGGAAAAACAATACAGAGTTTTAGTTGCGAAAAAGAAAAAAGCGCGACAGACAGGCAATGTTGTGGATATGGAAGAGGCTCTTATAGCAACGGAAAATTGG
>CAXKVI010000500.1:0-27124 GCA_964058755.1 Campiglossa producta | reverse complement strand
AATCCAAAAACCACCGTTTTTGATTTTTTAAAAATAACCCCTAGTAATGCTAACTTGACAGTCAAGTTAGCACTACTACCCTCGAAAACAATTTAGCGCGACTCTAAAATTAAAATCAATTGCGCAGATAATTCCCGTTTAATAACCGTAATTAAGTAGTGCTAATGAAAAAAATTGAAATTTTTTTCCCAAATTTTATTAAGAAAAAGAAAATAGTAGCATTACCAAAACTCGATTAAGGAGAAGGCAGTATCGAAAAGATAAAAGAATTCCGCAGTTAATTGCACTGCAATTACCTATGTAAAAGAATATTTTTTGGCAGAAAATCGAAATAATTGGAGCATATTTAGGTTTTCATATCTCTATTTTTAATTAGTCTTTCTTTTCTCGAAATCTTAGAAAATTATAAAAAAAAATCCAAAAGAAAACAATGAAATTACATTTCAAAATATAAATAATTATTAAGTATTAAAAAATTATTAATACACATATACAGTAGAAAACAATGAAATTAACATTCAAAATTCTCAAAAAATTATAAATATGTATGTACAGTATTATAAATATATATGTACAGTACACACCGTGTAGTGCTAACTTGACCGTCAAGTTAGCATTACTAGGGGTTATTTTTAAAAAAAATCGAGAAAAATTTTTTTCAATTTTTTTCATTAGGACTACTTAATTACGGTTATTAAACGGGAATTATCTGCGCAATTGATTTTTAATTTAGAATCGAATTAAATTGTTTTCGAGGGTGGTAGTGCTAACTTGACCGTCAAGTTAGCATTACTAGGGGTTATTTTTAAAAAAAATCGAGAAAAAATTTTTCGATTTTTTTCATTAGCACTACTTAATTACGGTTATTAAACGGGAATTATCTGCGCAATTGATTTTAAATTTAGAATCGAATTAAATTGTTTTCGAGGGTGGTAGTGCACTACTTAATTACGGTTATTAAACGGGAATTATATGCGCAATTGATTTTAATTTTAGAGTCGAACTAAATTATTTTCGAGGGTGGTAGTGCTAACTTGACCGTCAAGTTAGCATTACTAGGGGTTATTTTTAAAAAAATCGAGAAAACCATTTTTCCATTTTTTTCATTAGCACTACATAATTACGGTTATTAAACGGGAATTATCTGCGCAATTGATTTTAAATTTAGAATCGAATTAAATTGTTTTCGAGGGTGGTAGTGCACTACTTAATTAAGGTTATTAAACGGGAATTATATGCGCAATTGATTTTAATTTTACAGTCGAACTAAATTGTTTTCGAGGGTGGTAGTGCTAACTTGACCGTCAAGTTAGCATTACTAGGGGTTATTTTTAAAAAAATCGAGAAAAAAATTTTTCGATTTTTTTCATTAGCACTACTTAATTACGGTTATTAAACGGGAATTATCTGCGCAATTGATTTTAAATTTAGAATCGAATTAAATTGTTTTCGAGGGTGGTAGTGCTAACTTGACCGTCAAGTTAGCATTACTAGGGGTTATTTTTAAAAAAAATGGAGAAGAAAAATTTTTCAATTTTTTTCATTAGCACTACTTAATTACGGTTATTAAACGGGAATTATCTGCGCAATTGATTTTAATTTTAGAATCGAATTAAATTGTTTTCGAGGGTGGTAGTGCTAACTTGACCGTCAAGTTAGCATTACTGGGGGTTATTAAAAAAAAAATCGAGAAAAAAAATTTTTCGATTTTTTTCATTAGCACTACTTAATTACGGTTATTAAACGAGAATTATCTGCGCAATTGATTTTAAATTTAGAATCGAATTAAATTGTTTTCGATGGTGGTATTGCACTACTTAATTACGGTTATTAAACGGGAATTATATGCGCAATTGATTTTAATTTTAGAGTCGAACTAAATTGTTTTCGAGGGTGGTAGTGTTAACTTGACTGTCAAGTTAGCATTACTAGGGGTTATTTTTAAAAAATCAAAAACGGTAGTTTTTGGATTTCACGGTGTGTTTACGGTTAAAAAGCAGCAACTAACTGCGGAATTTTTTTTTTCGTTCCGATACTTCCTTTCCTTAATCGAGTGTTGGTAATTTCTACTACTATTTTTTTTTTCTTAATAAAATTTGAGAAAAAAAATTTCGATTTTTTTTCATTAGCACTACTTAATTGCGGTTATTAAACGGGAATTATATGCGCAATTGATTTTAATTTTAGACTCGAACTAAATTGTTTTCGAGGGTGGTAGTGCTAACTTGACTGTCAAGTTAGCATTACTAGGGGTTATTTTTAAAAAATCAAAAACGGTAGTTTTTGGATTTCACGGTGTGTTTACGGTTAAAAAGCAGCAACTGACTGCGGAATTTTTTTTTTCGTTCCGATACTTCCTTTTCCTTAATCGAGTGTTGGTAATTTCTACTACTATTTTTTTTTTCTTAATAAAATTTGAGAAAAAAAAAATTTCGATTTTTTTTCATTAGCACTAGTTAATTGCGGTTATTAAACGGTAATTATATGCGCAATTGATTTTAATTTTAGAGTCGAACTAAATTGTTTTCGAGGGTGGTAGTGCTAACTTGACCGTTAAGTTAGCATTACTAGGGGTTATTTTTAAAAAAAATCGAGAAAAAATTTTTTCGATTTTTTTCATTATCACTACTTAATTACGGTTATTAAACGGGAATTATATGCGCAATTAATTTTAATTTTATAGTCGAACTAAATTGTTTTCGAGGGTGGTAGTGCTAACTTGACCCTCAAGTTAGCATTACTAGGGGTTACTTTAAAAAAAAAATCGAGAAAAAAAATTTTTCGATTTTTTTCATTAGCACTACTTAATTACGGTTATTAAACGGGAATTATCTGCGCATTTGATTTTAATTTTAGAATCGAATTAAATTGTTTTCGAGGGTGGTAGTGCTAACTTGACTGTCAAGTTAGCATTACTAGGGGTTATTTTTAAAAAAAAATCGAGAAAAAAAATTTTTCGATTTTTTTCATTAGCACTACTTAATTACGGTTATTAAACGGGAATTATCTGCGCAATTGATTTTAATTTTACAGTCGCGCTAAATTGTTTTCGAGGGTGGTAGTGCTAACTTGACTGTCAAGTTAGCATTACTAGGGGTTATTTTAAAAAAATCAAAAACGGTAGTTTTTGGATTTCACGGTGTGTTTACGGTTAAAAAGCAGAAACTAACTGCGGAATTTTTTTTTTCGTTCCGATACTTCCTTTTCCTTTATCGAGTGTTGGTAATTTCTACTACTATTTTTTTTTTCTTAATAAAATTTGAGAAAAAAAAATTTCGATTTTTTTTCATTAGCACTACTTAATTGCGGTTATTAAACGGTAATTATATGCGCAATTGATTTTAATTTTAGAGTCGAACTAAATTGTTTTCGAGGGTGGTAGTGCTAACTTGACCGTTAAGTTAGCATTACTAGGGGTTATTTAAAAAAAAAATCGAGAAAAAAAATTGTTCGATTTTTTTCATTAGCACTACTTAATTAAGTTATTAAACGGGAATTATCTGCGCATTTGATTTTAATTTTAGAATCGAATTAAATTGTTTCTGAGGGTGGTAGTGCTAACTTGACTGTCAAGTTTACTAGGGGTTATTTTAAAAAAATGAAAAACGGTAATATTTGGATTTCACGGTGTGTTTACGGTTAAAAAACGGGAAATAATCCCATATAGCAATATTAATTTTTTCAAAGTTGTAGTGCTAACTTGACGGACATAAATTCCAGACTGTTGCTCGTGCCTTATGGCGTCAACATCACGCGCAGCAGCTCAACACTCTCGCTCCCACCGGAACAGTTTAGACATGAGCAACTCCGAGCACCAGTCTCTCTGTTTCTACATCACACCCCCCTCCCGTTTAAATTCTCCCGTGAGTCAGGATCAACATCTTCTCGCACCTGTCTCTACGTGTACTGTTTGTCAAAGATTATACACGCTCGCGTCATCGGTCAAATGCAATAACTGCTTAGGCCAATGCCACGTACATCTATGCTCAGGGCTCGCTAACAGGAACCTCTGGACGGATGCGTTCATCGCACCATTCTGTAACACACCTCAACATACGACGCCAGCCAACCCGGTTACACCAGGTCCACAGCTAACTAGGCTGAGGCACAGCCTTGATCTTAGCCTACCAACACCTGGGCGAACACATCCGTCTCTCACGCCTATGGTTAACTCGACATCGACCCCACCGGCGCACTTCCAAATCTTACAGCACAACTGTAACGGATTAACTGGTAAGATCGCAGAGATAACTAATTTGATGACGCAATATGACATAAAACTTGCCGCAGTCCAAGAAACCAAGCTCAGTCCTAGGTCGGACCTCATTACCTATGGCGGATATAACATCCACCGGAAAGACCGTCATAGAGTAACAGAAGGTCTGGGAGGTGGTCTAGCGTTGTTGTTGTTGTTAACAGCAAAATACTCCCCGAAGGTTTTGGGGAGTGATGCCGCAGTTGACAGTCCTTGGCCGGATATGACCCCGTAGATCAACCATCGAGTAGCACGTCAATTACCTATGTGCATATTAGTCGCCTTTTACAACCGGTATGCCTACCTCGGGCATAACGCACAACTCTGTACAGTATAATCTATTTGATACCGACATCGAAGGAACGGATGATATCTTAGAAAGCCAAGGTATTACCATCCGTACAGGAGATGTCGATTCAAATCATTAACATCTACATACCCCCTGTCTCAAGTTGCTCCACCGGTTATCACCCCGACATTAGCTTGCTATTACGAGGAGATAACCGCGTGATCCTGGGCGACTTCAATGCGCACCAAGACATGTGGCACTCAAACTTGCCAGCAGACAATAGGGGGCATGTACTTGCAGAACAAATAGATGATACGGCTTTCTGTACATTAAACGGAGACGCCCCAACGAGAGTATCGGGTAACTGCTATAGTTCGCCAGATATTTCCATCGTAAGTGTAGGACTATGAAACAACATCGATTCCAGACTGTTGCTCGTGCCTTATGGCGTCAACATCACGCGCAGCAGCTCAACACTCTCGCTCCCACCGGAGCAGTTTAGACATGAGCAACTCCGAGCACCAGTCTCTCTGTTTCTACATCACACCCCCCTCCCGTTTAAATTCTCCCGTGAGTCAGGATCAACATCTTCTCGCACCTGTCTCTACGTGTACTGTTTGTCAAAGATTATACACGCTCGCGTCATCGGTCAAATGCAATAACTGCTTAGGCCAATGCCACGTACATCTATGCTCTGGGCTCGCTAACAGGAACCTCTGGACGGATGCGTTCATCGCACCATTCTGTAACACACCTCAACCTACGACGCCAGCCAACCCGGTTACACCAGGTCCACAGCTAACTAGGCTGAGGTACAGCCTTGGTCTTAGCCTACCAACATCTGGGCGAACACATCCGTCTCTCACGCCTATGGTTAACTCGACATCGACCCCACCGGCGCACTTCCAAATCTTACAGCACAACTGTAACGGATTAACTGGTAAGATCGCAGAGATAACTAATTTGATGACGCAATATGACATAAAACTTGCCGCAGTCCAAGAAACCAAGCTCAGTCCTAGGTCGGACCTCATTACCTATGGCGGATATAACATTCACCGGAAAGACCGTCATAGAGTAACAGAAGGTCTGAGAGGTGGTCTAGCGTTGTTGTTGTTAACAGCAAAATACTCCCCGAAGGTTTTGGGGAGTGATGCCGAAGTTGACAGTCCTTGGCCGGATATGACCCCGGCGGTACTGCCCGACTGTCGTGGTAGCGATTTGGTATGACCAGTGGAACCTTCTAGGTCATGTCATCCCTCCATCCGTGAGGAAGGAGAAGATGGGTAATGAGAGGTGAGAGGCATCATATCCGTAGATCAACCATCGAGTAGCACGTCAATTACCTATGTGCATATTAGTCGCCTTTTACGACCGGTATGCCTACCTCGGGCATAACGCACAACTCTGTACAGTATCATCTATTTGATACCGACATCGAAGGAACGGATGATATCTTAGAAAGCCAAGGTATAACCATCCGTACAGGAGATGTCGATTCAAATCATTAACATCTACATACCCCCTGTCTCAAGTTGCCCCACCGGTTATCACCCCGACATTAGCTTGCTATTACGAGGAGATAACCGCGTGATCCTGGGCGACTTCAACGCGCACCACGACATGTGGCATTCAAACTTGCCAGCAGACAATAGGGGGCATGTACTTGCAGAACAAATAGATGATACGGCTTTCTGTACATTAAACGGAGACGCCCCAACGAGAGTATCGGGTAACTGCTATAGTTCGGCAGATATTTCCATCGTAAGTGTAGGACTATTAAACAACATCAATTGGCGACCCATACTCACGTTGGCGTCTGACCATCTCCCAATAGTCATTACCATCGAACGACCGACGGACTTTATTACACCTGAGCATGGTATGTACATATATTAACTTTACCAAGGCGGACTGGGACAGTTTTCAGACATATACGGACGAATCCTTGGCTGCTCTATCCATTCCTACGGACGTACGCAAAGGCGAACGAGACTTCCGCAACATCATTGACTCGGCCTCTAAACGCTTCATTCCTGCGGGTCGAATATCTCAAATAAGACCAAATTTCCCCGCGGAGGCGCTAGAGTCCATTTTTCTCCCGTATTATACTGCAAATCTGCACCTGAGGCCAATGGCCTTATATGTAGTCAGCAACGTTTCTTTGTCTTTTCCCCAAGTACTGCCGGCAAGTGACTTGAGGATCTTGTTGCGACCACGTACCTTTGAGACCATTGCAGACACATGACCAGCAAAGGAGAAAGTATTATCCAGTGTCATCCCTAATAACTTTGGGTGGTTGACAGTTGGTAGCTTAGTGCCATCAACGAAAATGTCTAATTCATTTCTCACCTGGTGCGTCCATGTCGTAAAAAGCGTCGCCGTTGATTTAGTCGGAGATATTGTGAGATCTCGCTCAGTGAAAAACCTGGAAAGGTCGCAGAGGTAACCATTGATTCTCGTACAGAGTTCATCAGTATAGGGGCCCTTTCCCGTCGCCATTATTGTACAGTCGTTGGCATATGAAACGACGGAGACGCCCTCTGGTGGTGGGGGCATCTTCGATAGATAGAAATTAAACAGTGTCGGGATAGGACACCACCCTGTGGCACCCCCTGTCTAATACGTCTAGGTTTTGATTTTGCGTTACTAAAGTTAACCGACGCCTGCCGTCCACTCAAATAATTAGCGGTCCATCTCTTTGAACCATCAGGTATCTGTGTCTCAAACAGATCTTGTATGAGAGTGGCATGGTTGACTGTGTCAAAAGCTTTCGACAGATCAAGTGCCACTAACACAGTCCTGTGATTTGGTTGGCTTTGATTTAGGCCGCTATTTATTTGAGTTGTAATGGCATTGAGTGCGGTGGTGGTGCTGTGCAGCTTACGGAAGCCATGTTGATGACTAGCCAGGTGCAGATTTGCAGTATAATACGGGAGCAAAATGGACTCTAGCGTCTTCACTACCGGTGACAAAAGTGATATAGGACGATATGAATCGCCTATGTTTGCCGGTCTTCTAGGTTTTAGTAATGGAACCACTCTCGCCTTTTTCCATATTTCAGGAATGACGAAAGTGTTCAGCGAAAGACTGAATAGAGCCGCTAAGTATTTGTGTCCCTCCTGGCCTAGATGTTTCAGCATCTTCATGGCAATGCCGTCGGGGCCGATGGATTTTGAGGGCTTAGCCTGTCTGATGGCTTCCTTGACCTCTGAGGCAGTGATGACAATGGGCGTATTTTGGTTTTTATATTTACGCGCCTGTTGTTGTTGTTGTTGTAACGATGTGTAGTCCTGCCCAACGCGTATTTTTCCTTAACCTAATTGTCATCAATATCTTCTAACGGGAGTCCAAGGAAACTAGCAGTTTCAATAGGATTGGACCAAAGAGAGATGGGTGTTAGAAGAGTGGGCTCAAATGAGCAAGAAAATAAGTGATTGGTATTGTGGGGGGATGAGCCGCATGCCGGACATACATTCGGCACATCAGGGTTCAGTCTAGATATGTAGGAGTTTAACCTACTACAATATCCAGAGCGTAATTGAGCCAGAGTGACCCTTGTCTCTCGAGGAAGATGACGCTCCTCTTCAGAAATGCCAGGTGTTGCGGCATGTAAGACATTGTTTAGCGGACAGAGCGCAGAGTAATGGCCAACAGACGTTGTATGGATATGCCCCAAAGCCTGTTTGTGCACCTGTAGATCAAACGGCGTTGTTATATAGTGACGGATCTCATCAAAATGTTTACGTAGATGCGACCTTATGGTCCTAGGAGGCGGAATGAGTTCAAGCAGTTGTCTACCGGGATGCTGTGGTTTACAGCAGTTCAGTAGGTACTGCTTGTTTAGCATTTCATTATGCTCCCTAACTGGAAGCATTTCCACCTCATTATGTATATGAGATATAGGTGACATAAGGACGCACCCCGTAGCGGTTCTGAGCGCGGTGTTTTGACAGGCCTGAAGCTGATTCCAGTGAACGTCTGCAAGCCCCGGCGACCATATCGGCGACGCATAGTTCAGGATCGGCCGACCAATTGCCTTGTACGTTACCAACAACGTTTCTTTGTCTTTACCCCAAGTACTGCCGGCTAGTGACTTGAGGATTTTGTTGCGGCTCTGTAATTTTGAGACAATTGCGGCTGAATGGGCAGCGAAAGTGTGCATGGTGTCAAAAGTCACTCCTAAAATTTTTGGGTGAGCGACAGTAGGTATTTTATGATCACCTACATAGATTTCTAATTCCATGCCAACCTGCGCCGTCCACGTCGTGAATAAGGTCGCCGAAGACTTTGTTGGCGACAATGTCAAGGTTCGGGCAGTAAAGAACTCGACTAGAGAGGGGAGATAACCATTTATTTTGGAGCACAGCTCATCAACGGAAGTACCAGTTGCCAATATCGTGCAATCGTCTGCGTAAGAAACAATCGTAACTTCTTCTGGTGGAGGAGGAAGCTTCGAAATATAGAAGTTAAACAATAACGGGGAGAGGACACCACCCTGTGGTACCCCTTGTTTTATCTTCCTGGCTTTAGATTTTTTGTTTCTAAATACAACAGACGACCGACGACCACTGAGATAATTGGCGGTCCAACGCTTCAGACAGGGGGGGAGTGACGAGTCTTCCAAATCAGCTACAAGTTGCCCATGATTTACTGTGTCAAAAGCTTGACTCAAATCAAGTGCAACTAGAACCGTCCTGTCATTAGGCCTATTTTGATTAAGACCGTCAGTTATCTGAGTGTTTATGACATTTAGAGCAGATGTTGTGCTCCTACCCTTCCTGAAGCCATGTTGGTGCTCGGCTAACATCAAGTGTGATGTGTAGAGCGGGAGTAGGACCGCCTCAAGTGTCTTTACTACTGGCGAGAGGAGTGATATCGGGCGATATGACTCCCCAACGTTAGCTGGCTTGCCAGGCTTTAGTAGTGGGATCACAGTTGCCTGCTTCCATTTGTCGGGTATGACAGCTGTGATCAGAGACAAATTGAAGACGGCCGTTAAATATTTGACTCCCGCTAGGCCGATGTGTTTTAGATGCACCATGGCTATGCCATCAGGGCCGATGGCTTTGGAGTTTTTGGCCTTCCGGATGGCCTCTTGAACCTCTGTAGCGGTGATGGGAACGGGGGCATAGTTTTTGTGTTTATGCGCACGCCTGAAGATTCCACGTCTAGCCCTGTCTTGCGCAGGGTGTGGGACATATTGTCGACAAAAAGCCTGTGCACATTTCCTGGGGTCATTTATTGTCTTGTCACCAAAGGTAATGTCGACATTTTTTGGTGGACCCGAAGGATTCGACAAGGACTTGACGGTGGACCATAATTTCCCAACACCGGTAGAGAGGTTACAAGACCTGAGGTGCTCCTCCCATTTGGTTTGTTTGTGTTCGTTAACCAGCCTTCTGATTTCCACGTTGATATCACCGATCTGTGGGTCAGATGGATCGATGTTGCGTATGAGGTCACGTTCGTTGGCCAAGGCTGCGGCCTCAGCTGGGAAGTTAGGCCTGATATCTTTTATCCTACCAGCTGGTATGAAACGGGCTGTAGCCTTTTTAATGACCTCACGTATGTTGCGCTCGCCAACGTGTACGTCAGTGGGAATGGGAAGATCACCAAAGGAGCTCTCCGTGAATTCCAAAAAGCCGACCCAATTGGCCTTTTGAAATTCACGTAAGTACGTTTCTCCGACGTGATAAAATCCGTGGCACGATCGACAGACAGGATGATAGGCAGGTGGTCGGATGACAGGGCCACCATAGGTTGCCAGTTGATGCTGTTAATTAACCCCGGGCTAACAATAGTTAGGTCCGGGGAGCTACTGCAGTTAACAGCCCAGCCATCCTAGTTGAGGAGTCTCCGTTCACAGTACAGAAAGAGGAGTTATCAATTTGCTCGGCTAATTCCCGTCCTCTGCCGTCCACCGAAAGGTGTGAATGCCACATATCATGATGGGCATTAAAATCGCCCATGATGATACGGTTATCGCCACAAAGAAACGCCCTAAGGTCAGGACGATAACTTCTGGGGCAGCAGGTGACGGGAGGAATGTATATATTGATTAGCTCGAGATCAACGCCACCAGCTTGTATAACTATACCTTGACACTCTAAAGGTAAGTCACTTTGGTCAGTGTTGATATCAAATTCCCTATACTGCACCGTATGGTGTACAAGGAACGCGAGACCACCTCCGCCGTCTGTACGATCATGCCGGAGTACGTGGTAGCCTCCACTCGCTCGGAGATTCGAGTGGGGGCCAAGTTTTGTCTCCTGGATTGCAGCAATTTTGATTTTATGTAGCTGCATAAATGTGGTTATCTCCGCTATCTTGCCGGTCAAGCCGTTGCAGTTAAATTGCAACAATTTAAATTGCGAAGGAGAGGCAATGGCCACTCTGGGAGTTAAAGACTGATGTGTTCGCCTAGATGGTGGTAGGTTATGTCGCGATATTGATCTCCGTTGCAGTCCTGAAGCCGGCGGAATTCGTTCACTATTAGATGAGTGTACTTCCGTCGGCGTTGAGGGCTGCACAACTCGACAGCAAGGCGCGACAAACACATCAGTCCAAAGATTTCTGTTTGCGAGCCCAGAACATATGCGTAGGTGACACAGGCCTAGGCAGGAGTTGCACTTGACCGATGCCACAGACGCATATATCCTGTGCCGACATACAGTGTACGAAGAGTGAGGGACCATAAGTTGATGGACTTGACTTTCATTCGTGCTAGTGCCGGAAGAAGTTATTAAAGAGTTTAGAGACGGGGGCTGAAGCTCAGTAGTGCTACAAGCATCAACCGATGTGCTACGAAGAAAGTAGCCATGAGTGGGTGCTTGTGCTGTTGATGCACTAGGAAGTAAGCTACAGCCGGGAACACATATATTCTGCTGGGCAATATAATTATTGCAGGTCGTGGAGACTTGATTATTATTAGAGGGCGATAAAGCAACATATGAGCGTCGCTTGCCTCGGGACGTCCTACGACGTGAACAGCAGGGCGCCACAAAATTTTTATAGAAACTAGTGGGCCGATGTGCTTTCGGATCTAGTCCAGAGCAACTTGATTTGTGCAACCAACCTTTGCATGATGCACACTGTACTGAGTGTGATCGTCTTGTATATATTTTCTTCCGACAAACGCAGCAGAACCATTCTCTTGGGCCAGGATTTGGCTCAATGCCAGCCCGGATCAAGAGAATAAGGAGCAGCCGTGCTGCAAGGGGCTGTTCCGGGGATGACAATAGGTGAGGGAATCGTGACGCGTTAGACAGGGTCACTTCGAAATGTATTGCTCTTGGCCGAGTCATTATAAAAAAAAAAAAAACCCGGGTCGTTTCGGTACGAAGGGTATTGTACAGGTACAAATACCGTTCTCGCAGAACCGGCATGGTTCTACGTTTAGCTCTATCGGGCGGGGAATGTAGTACAAATTGTCTACAGAAGGCGTTCGCACATCCCCTAGGGTCCTTCTTCACCCTATCACCGAAAGTAATATCTACTTTATCCTTGTGTTGCGTTGGATTAGATAGAGCTTTGACCGTAGTCCATAATTTGGCAACACCATCAGAGAGGTTGCATACGGGGGGTCTGCGGGATTGACACTTCGCACTTCATCTCTTTCTCTAGCCATGGCCGCTGCCTCCGCGGGGAAATTTGGTCTTATTTGAGATATTCGACCCGCAGGAATGAAACGTTTAGAGGCCGAGTCAATGATGTTGCGGACGTCTCGTTCGCCTTTGCGTACGTCCGTAGGAATGGATAGAGCAGCCAAGGATTCGTCCGTATATGTCTGAAAACTGTCCCAGTCCGCCTTGGTAAAGTTAATATATGTACCATGCTCAGGTGTTATAAAGTCCGTCGGTCGTTCGATGGTAATGACTATTGGGAGATGGTCAGACGCCAACGTGAGTATGGGTCGCCAATTGGTGTTGTTCAATAGTCCTGCACTTACGATAGAAATATCTGGCGAACTATAGCAGTTACCCGATACTCTCGTTGGGGCGTCTCCGTTCAATGTACAGAAAGCCGTATCATCTATTTGTTCTGCAAGTACATGCCCCCTACTGTCTGCTGGCAAGTTTGAGTGCCACATGTCGTGGTGCGCATTGAAGTCGCCCAGGATCACGCGGTTATCTCCTCGTAATAGCAAGCTAATGTCGGGGTGATAGCCGGTGGGGCAACTTGAGACAGGGGGTATGTAGATATTAATGATTTGCAGATCGACATCTCCTGTACGGATAGTAATACCTTGGCTTTCTAAGATATCATCCGTTCCTTCGATGTCGGTATCAAATAGATGATACTGTACAGAGTTGTGCGTTATGAACGCTAGACCACCTCCCAGACCTCCTGTTACTCTATGACGGTCTTTCCGGTGGATGTTATATCCGCCATAGGTAATGAGGTCCGACCTAGGACTGAGCTTGGTTTCTTGGACTGCGGCAAGTTTTATGTCATATTGCGTCATCAAATTAGTTATCTCTGCGATCTTACCAGTTAATCCGTTACAGTTGTGCTGTAAGATTTGGAAGTGCGCCGGTGGGGTCGATGTCGAGTTAACCATAGGCGTGAGAGACGGATGTGTTCGCCCAGGTGTTGGTAGGCTAAGACCAAGGCTGTGCCTCAGCCTAGTTAGCTGTGGACCCGGTGTAACCGGGTTGGCTGGCGTCGTAGGTTGAGGTTTGTTACAGCATGGTGCGATGAACGCATCCGTCCAGAGATTCCTGTTAGCGAGCCCAGAGCATAAATGTACGTGGCATTGGCCTAAGCAGTTATTGCATTTGACCGATGACGCGAGCGTGTATAATCTTTGCCGACAAACAGTACACGTAGAGACAGGTGCGAGAAGATGTTGATCCTGACTCACGTGAGAAATTAAACGGGAGGGGGGGTGTGTAATAGAAACAGAGAGAGACTGGTGCTCGGAGTTGCTCATGTCTAAACTGCTCCTGTGGGAGCAAGAGTGTTGAGCTGCTGCGCGTGATGTTGACGCCATAAGACACGAGCAACAGTCTGGAGTTTGTGTGGCGGGTATAGCAGATGTGCTGCTAGTCGTTAAGACATTATTATTATTACTATTAGTATTGCTACTAGAAAGTGGCGGTAGGGGTGCGCTTGAACGGCGCTTACCGCGGGACGCCCGAGGGCGCAAACAACAAGGAGCCACGAAAGTACTAAAGAAAGTACGGGGTCTGTGGGTGTTAAGGTTAAGCCCTGAACACCCAGATTTATGGAGCCATCTCTTACACGAGAAGCATTGCACTGAATGCGACCGTTTAATATATATCTTTTTGCAACAGACACTGCATATCCATTCTTTTGGTCCGGGGTTCGGCTCAACGCCCGCCCGTAACAATAGAATATCTTGCAGCCCTGCTGCAAGGGGGGAGGATGATAGTTTCGGAATGGGACAAAACATACTAAACAGGGTTACATTGAAAGTGACAGTCCTTGGCCGAGGTAAAACCCCGGGTGGTTCCACTGCGCAGAGATCCATGGCAATGTCCTGGGTTTTCTGCTCTGAGAAGTGACTGTACATAGGGAACCGCGCCCATATGGTCGCCTAATGTACATAACACCAACTGGACGAAGTTACAAGTCTGCCAAAATACTGCCATCAGAACTGCTACGGGATGTCTCCTCATGTCTTCCGAGTCTCACCTCCATCAGGAGGCAAAACTGCTCAATGTAAAAGAGCATGCGGAAATGCTGAGCAGGCAATTCCTTCTGAACTGCCACAAGCCAGCACATCCAAACCGTCATCTTTTGGATATAGATCCGCCCCCGAGAGACATAAGGAGACATCTCCGTAAGCACTATGATGAGATCCGGCATCATATTACCTTGCCGTTTGATCTGCAGAATCATAAGCGGGCTCTAACCGACATCCACACCGAGTCGGTAGACACTTTTGTCGGATCTCTACCTGTGAATCCCGTTCTGAACAGTCCTCCACCGGATATTGCTGAAGAAGAACGCACCTTACCAAGGGAGACAAGAGTGACCTTGGCACAGCTTAGGTCTGGATATAGTGTAAGGTTAAACTCCTACTTATCCAGACTTAATGATACAATCTTAAATACATGCCCTGCATGTGGGTGTAAAAGTAGGTCGCCTCCCAGTTGGTGCACCCTGGGTAACGCTAAATGACCTAAATAGCCTACACGGCTAGTTTCTTGTATTGCTGGTTCTACGAGAACGGTACCAGTACTTGTGCTGTACCCATCGTGCCGAAACGACCCGGGCCGTTTTCTTATATCGACCCGGCCAAGAGCAATACACTCGGGGTGACCCTGTCTGACATTTAGGCAGGGCTACACCTCGCTACAACAACAACAACCCCCCATGATACTCTATATCTCTTCAATTGTTCATCTGAACCTACTCTTCTAACCCCTCTGTCCCTCTGGACAAACCCTGTTGAAACTGCATATACATAACACCAACTGGACGAAGTTACAAGTCTGCCAAAATACTGCCATCAGAACTGCTACGGGATGTCTCCTCATGTCTTCCGAGTCTCACCTCCATCAGGAGGCAAAACTGCTCAATGTAAAAGAGCATGCGGAAATGCTGAGCAGGCAATTCCTTCTGAACTGCCACAAGCCAGCACATCCAAACCGTCATCTTTTGGACTTAGATCCGCCCCCGAGAGACATAAGGAGACATCTCCGTAAGCACTATGATGAGATCCGGCATCATATTACCTTGCCGTTTGGCCTGCAGAATCATAAGCGGGCTCTAACCGACATCCACACCGAGTCGGTAGACACTTTTGTCGGATCTCTACCTGTGAATCCCGTTCTGAACAGTCCTCCAACGGATATTGCTGAAGAAGAACGCACCTTACCAAGGGAGACAAGAGTGACCTTGGCACAGCTTAGGTCTGGATATAGTGTAAGGTTAAACTCCTACTTATCCAGACTTAATGATACAATCTTAAATACATGCCCTGCATGTGGTAGGACCCCCCATGATACTCTACATCTCTTCAATTGTTCATCTGAACCTACTCTTCTAACCCCTCTGTCCCTCTGGACAAACCCTGTTGAAACTGCACGATTCCTTGGACTCCCCTTAGAAGAGCTTGATGAAGATCTTCGGAATGATCATACACTCTAGACAGGGCAATGCATTGTTAACAACATCAACAACAACAACGCGTCACGATTCCCTCACCTATTGTCATCCCCGGAACAGCCCCTTGCAGCACGGCTGCTCCTTATTCTCTTGATCCGGGCTGGCATTGAGCCATATCCTGGCCCAAGACAATGGTTCTGCTGCGTTTACCGGAAGAAAATATACATAAAACGATCACACTCAGTCCAGTGTCCATCATGCAAAGGTTGGTTGCATAAATCTAGTTGCTCCGGACTAGATCCTAAAACACACCGGCCCACCAGTTTCTACAAAAGTTTTGTGGCGCCCTGCTGCTCACGTCCTAGGATGTCCCGAGGCAAGCGACTGCACGGCTAGTTTAGTTTCTTGTATTGCCGGATCTACGAGAACGGTACCAGTACTTGTGCTGTACCCATCGTGCCGAAACGACCCGGGCAGTTTTCTTATATCGACCCGGCCAAGAGCAATACACTCGAGGTGACCCTGTCTGACATTTGGGCAGGGCTACACCTCGTTACAACAACAACAGCAACAACAAATGTTGCATTATCGTCTTTTTCAAATCAAGTCTTCACGACCTGCAATACTTATATTGCTCAGCAGAATATGTGTGTTCCCGGCTGCAGCTAGCATCCTAGTGCGTCAACATCTCAAGCACCCACTCATCGCTACTTCCTTCGTAGCACATCTGTCGATGCTTTTAGCACTACCGAGTTTCAGCCCCCGTCTCTGAACCCTTTACTAACTTCTTCCGGCACTAGCACGAATGCAAGTCAAGTATGTCGGCATAGGATATATGCGTCTGTGGCATCGGTCAAGTGCAACTCCTGCCTAGGCCGATGTCACCTACGCATATGTTCTGGGCTCGCAAACAGAAATCTCGGGACTGATGTGTTGTTGTTGTTGTTGTTGTTGTTGTTGTTAACAATGAATGTAACTGATGTGTTCGTCGCACCTTGCTGTCGAGTTGCGCAGCCCTCAACGCCGACGGATGTGCACTCATCTTTTAATGAACGAAATCCGCCGGCTTCAGGACTGCGACGGAGATCAATATCGTGACCTAGCCTAGGCTTACACATCAGTCTTTAAATTGTTGCAATTTAACTGCAACGGCTTGACCGGCAAGATAGCGGAGATAACCACATTTATGCAGCTACATAAAATCAAAATTGCTGCAATTCAGGAGACAAAACTTGGCCTCCACTCGAATCTCCGAGCGAGTGGATGCTACCACGTTCTCCGGCATGACCGCACGGACGGCGGAGGTGGTCTCGCGTTCCTTGTTCATCATACAGTGCAGTATAGGGAATTTGTTCTGTTGGCCATTACTCTGCGCTCTGTCCGCTAAACAATGTCTTACATGCCGCAACACCAGGCATTTCTGAAGAGGAGCGTCATCTTCCTCGGGAGAAAGGGTCAATCTGGCTCAATTACGCTCTGGATATTGTAGCAGGTTAAACTCCTACATATCTAGACTGAACCCTGATGTGCCGAATGTATTCCTGGCATGCGGCTCGTCCCCCCACAATACCAATCACTTATTTCTTGCTCTTCTGAGCCCACTCTATTGAAACTGCTAGTTTCCTTGGACTCCCGTTAGAAGATATTGATGACAACTTAGGTTAAGGAAAAATACGCGTTGGGCAGGACTACACCTCGTTACAACAACAACAAGGCGAATTCATTACAGGTGGCATCCTCCCATCATATGGTTTTTTCTTCTTCCTTGAAAATCTAATCGTAGCTGTCAAATTGCTTATGTTGTTGCTTTGTCTGACACTTTCAGCTACAGGGAGTGTGTGCGTGTGTGTAGATCTGAATTCGCTCGAACCCACCTGTATGAATTCGCCTTGATTGAGGTTAAATATCTCATTAAAAAGTTAGAAATGTACCCCGATATTCTTGAAAACTTCAAAAATTGTGAGAAAGGAAAGTTTATAGATAAAAGAACAATCGAACATCGAATCAATCAAAATGTCGGGATAAGTTTAAAAAAAAATTTTCGTATCAATATAAATAAAAATAAATTCTACTAAATAGTTCGTTTTACATTGATTTTTGTTTAATATCTAATGTATGTATTTAGTTTATGATGTATACCTTGGAAATATAAACTAATAATTTGTATATTAATTTATTCTTTCATTTCTATTTAGTTCTTTTGTCGCTTTCGATGGAAGAAAACGCATCATTGGCGTGGCTGCCAAAAATCAACAGGTTACAAATATGAAAAATACAGTAAGTGGTTTCAAACGTTTATTGGGGCGTAAATTCAACGATCCACACGTGCAACGTGAACTTAATAGCATTCCAACGAAGGTAGATCAACGTCCAGATGGAGGCATCGGCTACAAAGTAAACTATTTGGATCAGGAGCAATACTTTTCGCCTGAACAATTGACTGCTATGCTGTTCACGAAGCTTAAGGAAACTTCGACTGCTGCTCTGCAAGCACAGGTTTGTTCTATATTGTAATTTGCACAAGCTGACAGTCTCTGACCGAATATGAATTTGAATATTAAAATTAAATTTTTATCGATTTTACTTATTTACAATAGGTTAATGACTGTGTTATCGCCTGTCCAGCATATTTTACCAACTCGGAACGCAAAGCATTGCTAGACGCTGCTCAAATTGCCGGACTGAATGTTTTACGCCTTATGAATGAAACTACTGCAACGGCTCTATCGTATGGTTTTTACAAGCAGGACTTGCCAGATGAAAACAAACCGCGTAACGTTGTTTTCGTTGATTGTGGTAATTCGTCGCTGCAAGTCAGTGTATGTTCCTTTACTAAAGGTAAACTAAAGATGCTTGCAAGTGCTTGGGATCAGATTGGAGGACGTGACTTTGACAGTGTGTTAGGGGAACATTTTGCTAAGGAATTTTCTGACCGCTACAAATTGAACGCCAGGACTAATCCTCGTGCTTATTTGCGTTTGCTTACTGAAATTGAAAAGTTGAAAAAGCAAATGTCAGCAAACAGTACTAAACTGCCAATAAACATTGAATGTTTTATGGATGACGTTGACGTTTCTTCATCAATGCAACGTACACAAATGGAGGAGTTGTGCGCGCATTTATTTAAACGAGTAGAGATGACATTTGTTAAGTTGTTGCAGGAATCCAAATTGTCGCTGGATGACATACACTCCGTAGAAGTTGTCGGTGGAACTACTCGTATTCCGGCGATAAAACAGATTATTGAGCAGGTATGTAAAACAAATTATAAGTGATAACATAAATTACAGTTGAACATGGCCGAAGCATTTTGAGCGAAGCAAGTGAGTGAAAAATTTGCTTGTATTTTTTTCGAAGTTTGCCTCTATCAATATAACACTGTGTGAAAAACGGGCGAGCGTAAATGGGCTCTGATACTTTTGTTATTTTTACTGTTCAACTTGCAATATATGTATTTTCCGTTTAAGTTATTACAGAAAAAGTTCAGTTTTAAAATATATGTCAGACTAGCACAGTTTCGTACTAGACTGACTAAAGCTATAGAAATATTTTTTCCCAACTTAGAAGAAAGAGCTGTAGGCCGTATATATTTTGAATAAGGAGGCTATCTTCGAAATAAGGAGACTTTGGTGTTATAGTCAGCACCAAGTGCTCTTTAAATAATTAGCCTGATCCTTTGCACAGAAAGAAGTTGATTTATTCGCAAGTTTTAAAAATAATGTTTGTTTATTTGGGAAATTTCATAGGTGTTCGGCAAACCGGCTAGTACCACTTTGAATCAAGACGAATCAGTAGCACGTGGTGCTGCACTACAATGTGCAATCATGTCGCCGGCAGTTCGTGTGCGCGAATTCGGTGTAACCGATATTCAAAATTATGCCGTCAAAGTGATTTGGGATGGTGAGGGTTCCCAGGCCGGTGGTGAAATTGAGGTATTTCCGGCTTTCCATTCTGCGCCTTTTAGCCGCTTGCTCACACTGAATCGAAAAGAACCATTTGCCATGACTGTTCAGTATGCACAGGCAATTCCTTTCCCCGATCCAGTTATTGGTAAATGGTTCATAAAAGATGTGAAACCCAATGAACGTGGAGAACATCAAGAAGTTAAAGTGAAAGTCCGCATCAATCACCATGGCATTGTATTGATTTCAAGCGCTTCTCTTGTCGATAAAAAAGAAGAAGAAAACGGCAATGCCGGAAACGAACTAGGAGCAGCATCAGGTAGTGAAGAGAAAGGCAATGCTGGCGATCAACAGCAACAAGCTGGTAACGGCGGCGAGCCAATGGATGTTCAACAAGAGGTAGGTTTAGAACTTTATTAATATTTTCTATCAGTAAAATAAATGTCCCTACTTAATCATACATACAGTAGTAGTCTCATATGTAAATGTTTGAAAGTAAAGTCCCCACAATACATTCGGTAACTTCTTTATACCCTGTAACAGGTTAAAGTCTTACTTAGCCAGACTAAAATACACCATTTCAAACACATACCCTGCATGTGGCATGTCCCCCATGACTCTCTACATCTCTTTAACTGTTCAATTGAACCTACCCTTCTAACCCCTCTGTCTCTCTGGTCCAACCCTTTTGAAAGTACATGTTTCCTTGGACTCCCGTTAGAAGAGCTTGATGAAGATCCTCGGAATGATCATTCACTCTAGGCAGGGCAATGCATTGTTTTAGGATAGGTTCAAGTGGCTGCCGCAGAGGCACACCTAGGCCAGTATTAAAAGGCCCGTTGTGATACCACCAACACTAGGAAAGTTCCGGGACCCTGCTAAATGGAAAATCCCGGTATTATCGGAATTCTCCACATAGCAGAATCCCGGGACTGACGTTCCTATACCGACACCGTTACTCCTCCTCGAACCATTTAGATGACATGTTGAAGGCCATCAGGTCCTTTATGTCCAGCTCCGTGACCTGGCGTAGGCTAACCAGGAAGGGAACTCCCAAAAAGCACATTCTCGCGCCACTTAAAGCCGGGCAGTTGCAACATCGTCGGTAGGGCACACCTAGTCTTCCTGCGTGCCTACCAATGAGGCAGTGCCCAGTTAATACGCCTATTTATATGGAAATTTCTCCTCTTAGGGCATAAATTTGTCTTGATCTTTTATGATCCCATTTCGGCTAGGTTTCTTTGGATATCCGTCATCCTGGAGATTGCAGCCATCTTTCGTTGGCTTGGCGAAGTGTGTACTCCTTCAGCATAAAGCAACGTTTACACTGCACCAAATGCTCCACTCTTGGCCAAGTTTTTTCGAGACCGTTCATCCGCAGATTGAATTTGATCACCAAATTAGGTCAAATTGAATTAAATTCATCTAATTTGGCAAACAAATTCATTCTGCGGACAAACATTCTCGAAGTAACTTCGCCAAATGCGATGCATTTGTTGCAGTGTAAATGTGTCATAGGCTTGCATGTGGCAAACGGCATACCTAAGCGCTCTTTATCCCGAAGAACCTGCTTGGTCGTGCCCTGCCTCGCAAGTTCGTCTGCCCTACAATTTCCCTCAATGTCCCTATGCCCCGGGACCCATGTGAGGTTCACGCGATTCTGTTGGGCCATCTCTTGTAGAGATCGACGACAGCTGAGCGTCAGTTCAGAGTTGATCGAGTAAGAGCCAAGGGATTTGATGGCCGCTTGGCTGTCGCTGAAAATAAAGATGTCCTCTCTGATAGTGTGTTGGCCTATCCAAGCCGCGGCGTCCATGATTGCTGGAACTTCAGCCTGGAAGACACTGCAGTGATCAGATAGTCTGAAGGAGAGCTCAAGGTTCAGATCCTTTGAATAAATCCCTCTTCCAACTCTGCCGTCTAACTTCGAGCCATCAGTATAAATCAAAGGCCGGTAGATATTTTCCTGGGAGTCGAAGTATATTCGGCCATCTCACGTACACAGTTCGTAATTACACGCACACAGCACGAACGTCAACAAGCAGAGCAGAAAAGAATTAAATTTTATTCAGTTTTATGCTAGCATTGATTGAAGCAGGTCGATACCGCATTGCTTCTATTATTTCTTGCTTATATTGGTACACTGAGCATAAATGCAAAATATATTTTATTAATAAGATGGAGGTACAAAACGATTTTTTTTTGCGTAAATATTTTTAATGATGCAGTGTCTTGTATGCGGCCAAGTTTTAAAATGCAAAGACACCTTTAACCTTAAGCGTCATTATGACGCTCGTCATCCTGATCTCAAATTAGTAGGAGGAGTAGAAAGAGATCAGTTGATTGCTAAGCTTAAAGACGGTTTTAGGATGAAATATAGTAAAGCGATGAATACTGAGCATGATGACCATAATTCTTTGGCAGACAGTCAACTGAAGGCCACATATGCAATAGCTTTAGCTTAAGCAAAGAAAGGTAGGCCTTTTGAGGATGGGGATTTTTTTAATTCTTATTCATTCTTAAACAACTTAAAAGAAAAATCAAATAAACACAAATCGTGTTTTTTTCTATTAATATGTAAGTTATCTGATAGGTTATACAACATTTACATTTTGAATTTTGAAATTAAGTTCATAGTGCTTGAAGCCCGTTTGCTTGATTTCGTTAAAAACCTTCTGAATTCTTTAATAAAAAAAAAATTTTACACTCTTCAAAAATCTTTAATCTTTACTTTTTAAAATGTGAAATGAAAACAGCATTTCAAACTTTTATTTTTTCATATAACTCCATTGTAAAAATTAAATTTTGAATGCCGTTTCAAAAACAATTTAAATTTTGAAATACTCCTGTTTACTTTGGAACCGGCGATATATACATATGTTTTCTTATTAAATATATGTTTAGTTGCCGTCGTCAAGATTTGTGTTAAGTTATCCAACATACAAATTTGTTCCAGTGCAATACCACCAACACACAAGCATTTTTGAGCGTAATACACTAATACTCCCACATATTGCGTCCTCTCTGCTTGCCGGCTACTGGTATAAATGGAAGTGCCGCCATGAATGGCGGGTTGTTGTTGTTGTTGTTGTTGTTGTTGTAACGAGGTGTAGCCCTGACCAAATGTCAGACAGGGTCACCCCGGGTGTATTGCTCTTGGCCGGGTCGATATAAGAAAACGGCCCGGGTCGTTTCGGCACGATGGGTACAGCACAAGTACTGGTACCGTTCTCGTAGAACCGGCAATACAAGAAACTAGCCATGTAGGCCATGTAGGTCATTTAGCGTTACCCAGGGTGCACCAACGGGTAGGCGACCTACTCTTACACACGGGTCTCCGATCCGTGCTCTCCCATTCTTCCCTGCTGGGAATGTTTATTTTAAAACCGCTATCTCCGACTGTTGTCGTCGCACAACGATCTGTGCTCAGCGGAAGAAAGCTATAGGATCCCAAAATACTGGCGTGTCCAGTAGTGCTTGCACCCCAGCCGGACGTTTCCCTTAGACGCAGAGCCGATGCTGCTGCTACCCGGTGCCCTTCCAAATCGAGTGGCAAAATGCCAAGAATGGCCTGGAGTGCTTCATTGGGCGTTGTTCTTAACGCACCGCTTATACAGATCATGCAAGATAGGTGAGGGAATCGTGACGCGTTAGACAGGTCACTTCGAAATGTATTGCTCTTGGCCGAGTCATTATAAAAAAAAAACAACCCGGGTCGTTTCGGTACGAAGGGTATTGTACAGGTACAAATACCGTTCTCGCAGAACCGGCAATACGTAAAACGTATCATGCAAGATCTGTGTACTTTACCTAGGTTAGGTTAGGTTAGGTTGCGAGGGCAGGACAGAGTGCAGGACCCTGCCCACCACTTAGGCCAGTCAAGTTGGCCCAGTGTGATACCCTATGCGGTCTTAAGACCCACCCCATATCCGAGAGATAAACATCAACACTCTCACAATCTCACACTTGGATTAGAGGATCAAACCAGCTCGTGGAATCAATGAATTTCGATAGAGCCCTAATATCCATTTTTGAAACCTCCGTGAGGTCATCGATTAACGGTTGGCCGAGAATAGCCAATCGTCTTCTGCTGAGTGCAGGACAATGACACAGCAGATGTTGAACACTCTCCTCCTCTTCAATACATCTGCAACTGCGACAGTAATCGTGAGTTATTACGCCCATCCTAGCACCATGTGTGCCTATTAAGCAGTGCCCTGTTAACACCCTTATCAGTGATGAGACACCGGATTTATTAAGTGACAGCAGACAGTTAGTGCGTCCTTTGTTGTACGAAGGCCAAGTTAGCCTTGATATCTCGCACGTCGAGAGACCTGACCAGAGCTCATTTGCCCTTTGTAAGGTATTTGTGCTAGCTCGGAGTTTGAAAGATGCCATGGGAATGCCTACCAGATCATTTCCTGGAAGGAGATGAGTGGTGGTACCTCTTCTGGCCAGCTCATCCGCTATACAGTTGCCTTCAATATCCCTGTGACCAGGTACCCAAATAAGGCTGATACTGAAGTGCTGAGCCATCTCGTTAAGAGATCTGCGGCATTCAGTTAGCGACTTTGTGTTGTCGACATATGAGTTCAGTGCCTTTAGCGCGGCCTGACTATCTGAGAAGATAAATATCCGTTTGCCGTTTTGGGGCGTAGACGCTAGGCTTTTCACTGCACCGTGTATTGCCAGCATTTCTGCTTGGTACACGCTGCAGTGGTCGGGAAGACGAAAGGAGATCTCTAGTCCCAGGTCCGGTGAAAAGATACCTCCACCCACCTTCCCTTCAAGCTTAGAGCCATCGGTGAATATGTTCATGGCATTCCGCACAGTATGCGGTCGGTAATCCCATTCTTGTCTTGTGGGTATTTTCACCTCGTAGTTCCTAACGAACACGTTGCTTGGCGTGCAATAGTCAGTCACAGGTGCATGGGAGCCTAAAATTGTAGCGTGACCACATGTACCGCCCTTCCATACGTCGGTCTCCCTTAGTCGCAGAGCTGTAATCACAGCCATTTCTTTAGCCACCAGATCGAGTGGTGGAAGATTCAGCATCGTGTTGAGTGCTTCTGTCGGAGTGGAGCCGAGGGCCCCGGTTATGCAGAGTTCTGAACTCCTTTGGACTTTTTGTATCTGCTTGAGGTACGTGTTCTTGGTTAGTGCCGGCCACCAGACCAGCACACCGTACAGTAAAATTGGACGAACAATAGCTGTGTATATCCAGTGCACCACTTTGGGAGAGAACCCCCACGATATACCAATTGCTCTCTTGCAAGTAAACAACGCGCATGTTGCCTTTTTAACTCGTTCCGCTATATTGTCGCTCCAGAGTAGTTTCCTGTCTAGAATAACTCCTAGATATTTGACTTTGTCACTGAGTACTAAAGTTGTATTCCCAATTTTTGGTGGTATTAAGTTCGGTATTTTGTACCTCCTAGTGAAGAGGACAAGTTCGGTTTTCTCGGGGTTAACCTCCAAACCTGAAGCGTTCGCCCAGTCGCATACTTTAGTTAGAGCATTTTCCATTAAATTGCAGAGGGTTTGAGGAAATTTTCCCCGAATGATAACGCAGATGTCATCGGCGTACGCGATCACTTGGTAGCCTTCAGCTTCCATGAGACGTAGAAGTTGGTTTACAGTAACCAGTCACAGGAGCGGAGAGAGAACACCTCCTTGCGGGGTACCTCTGTTAACGAGTCTGTGAACCGAATTACCGCCTAGCTCCGTAGTAATCCGTCTGCTAATAAGCAATTTGCGGATAAACTCCACAAGGCAGGCATCGACCCGCAGACCCGTTAACGCCGAGGTGATGGCTTCCGGTAGAACGTTGTTGAAGGCACCTGCTATATCAAGGAAAGCCACTAGTGTATATTCCTTTGTGTCAATTGACTTTTCTATAACAGATACCAGAGAATGCAAGGCAGTGTCAGTCGATCTACCTTTACTATAGGCGTGTTGAGCCCGCGACATGTGAGTTGAGTCTATCGATCTTCTGACATAGTCCTCCAAAAGTCTTTCCATAATTTTAAGTAGAAATGAAGATAGGCTTATTGGCCTAAAATCATTAGGTTTAGAATGGGATGGTTTCCCGGATTTTGGGATAAATACTACCTTAACCTCTCTCCATGATGCAGGTTCATAGTTGAGCCTGAGGCAACTAACAAACATGGTCTTCAGCCAGGGCTTAATAAGCTCGGCTGTTTGTTGTAACTGGGCCGGGAATATTCCGTCCGGTCCTGGCGATTTGTAGGGCTTGAGACTGGCCAAGGCCCAGTCCAGCTTTTTATCATCGGTTATTTCCTTTATCAGCTGATCCGAAAGCATTTCATTCCCGACCGTAGTAGTAGCCGTGACTGTGCATGTCGGAAAGTGAGCATCCAGAAGCAGATTCATTGTGTCAGTGCTCGAATCGGTCCAATTCCCATCCGGCATTTGTATGTGGCTCAGTGTAGCTGGCGATTTTGAGAGCACCTTCCTCAGGCGCGAAGCTGCAGATGTTGATTCGATATTGTTGCAGAAATTCACCCAGGAGGCCCGTTTGGCCTTGCGAATTTCTTTCTTGTAGTTACTTAATTTAGTTTTGTGAAGTGCCCAGGATGTTGCGCTACCATCCTGTTTGGCTTTGTTAAAGGCCGACCTACATGTCCTTCTGAGATTATCTAGATCGGACGACCACCAGGGTGGTCTGTGGGTTTCAGTTAACTTTTTAGGCGGACACGCCTTGTCTAGAGCAATCTTGCAGTGTTGATTGAAGGAGCTGACGAGGTCGTCTAGCTCCTCTTCCTTTCTAGGTGTTACCAGCTGATTTGACAAATATTTGCGAATAAGCTTTTGGTAGTAACCCCAATTTGTTTTCCTAATATTCTGTATATATTTCGGACTTGTATGTACATCTACTAAGGAGAAGCTAATGTATCTATGGTCTGAGAAGGAGTGCTCGCCTAACACCCTCCATGATTCTATGAGGTGACTGTGAGAGTCAGTGACCAACGTTATATCGAGGACTTCCTCTCGGTTTCTTGTTACGAAGGTGGGTTCATTCCCGTGTTACATATACTTAGGTTAGTGCCTAGTAGGTAGTTATAGAGTGACTCACCTCGCTCATTTGTGTCAGTGCTGCCCCATTGGTTGTGATGGGCATTAGCGTCGCCGCCTAGCACGATGATATCGTCCCGTGGTTTTGAGGAACTCACGAACTCTCTAAAGTTGTTTGATGGTAGTGGTCCTTGGTGATCGTGAGCTAGATAGAATGATGCGAACCTGCAACTTCTACCTAGCCCCTCGACGCTTATCGCTGTCAGATCTCCGTCACTAAACTGGGGTAAGAGAAGAGCGTTAATATTTGATTTAACTAAAATACACGTTCGAGGTTTACCTTTACCTGTTGCGCTATAAAGCTTGTAAGTAGGGGTCCTCAAACCACAGATCCTATCTCCAGTGATCCATGGCTCTTGAACCAGGACAATGTCTACTGCGCCTTTTGAGAGCTGCAGTAGTAGTGCGGCCGAAGCAGCTTTACAGTGATGGAGATTAATCTGGAGGACCCTCGCCACTGACTGCCTGTCATCCGCGTCCACCTCCATATCATTTTCACTGGGG